>JAWQRJ010003006.1:0-12642 GCA_033557515.1 Diorygopyx duplodentatus | reverse complement strand
TGTTTTATACAAATTATTAATAAAATTTTGAGAGGAATTGAAATATCGAGTAATATACCGGGTGTTCTATTTAAAAAAAGGTAACTGTTTGCTGCCACATTTTTTTGGCACACCTGTACAAAATATTGTTTTTTACTTCGATACATTTTAAAAAACCCTAAATATTTTGTACTTAACTTTTTTCCAGCTATCTTAGTTTAGAAAATAATCGACCGGTTCCATACATAAAAGCGACCCGGTATATAGGATTGTTTGAATTTTTAAATGTTACTAACATACATTTTCTTATTGTTAATTACCTTTCCCTTCCAGACCGAGGGCTTTTTGGGTGTGCAATGATTCGCTAAGCCACCAAATCGAGGAAAGTTTATATTCTTTATTGGTGTTGGTGCTGTTTCTTTTATTTGCACCACTGGGCACGTTTTTAAGAAAGTAAGCAGTTTTGAATTTGAGAAGATTATAGTCAAGAAAAGACAGTGACTGACTGGCATATGATATGAACTAAAGTTCAAACGCCAAATCCGACCTGTTTATATACTATTACTACTATTACTAATCTATTTCCTACCTTGTGATCAGTTGACGATTTAGTGTTTGAAAACGAGTTGATTTCTATAAAAAAAATTCTCTGATTTATCTGATTTCCGAAGATATCCCAATTTCTTAAGTCTCTTGATTTAAGTAAATTTAGTGAGCACAATTATAATAAAGAACTGAGGAAATTGAAAATCTTTATTCAAAGAATTAAAATTACAATACTCCTTAAGTAATAAACGACATTAAAACGCCAGTTTCTTCATCAGCAGGTACATCATCTGGTCGATTTCAAATCCGTGTAAATTGTTGGCATCTCCCTGTAGCCTCATCAACAAACCTCCAAACGAAACGTAAGCAGCTCTGAAAAAGAAAAACGAACGCTCGTTATCTGTTCCATTTTTGCCTGTTTTCTTTTACACAATAAACGTAAGATAATCGTGCACAACAAAGAGAAAGCAAACCATCGCGTCACTTGATGATATGACTCAACCACAATATGGGCGTATGGATAGTGGCCGTGATTTTTCTTGATGACACAACCAGCTAACCACACTGCCACATTGTGGATTGTCCAATCGCTAGATTCCTGTATTAAAGTATGCAGCTTCAGCGTAGTAACTCCGGTGCAACCGATTAGACAGCAAATGTAACAATAACAGTTCTATCATTGATGATTATCTTCTATAGGATAATTGTCTGAAAGATAAGTACGTCTTATCTGATTTACGTTTTGTTGATATACGTTTTAAAAAATGATTTGATGCGAATGATTTGCACATATTACTGTATGTATTATTAGTTTATGAAATTGTAGCGAGTAATAAATATGAAAAGGATTTAATTTTAATCAAAATTTAAAAAATCCTCTGGTCCATGAATACAATGGAGCTATCTACGACCATATGGGCATACGTAGCTTTAGAATAAATACCCAGGTGACCCAGATTCGCTGTGCACCCATTTTGAATGGAAAGGGTTGCTGCCGACATGATGGTGGCCCATTCAGCTTTTGGCCTGGCGCCAAATAAAAACTTGTTACTCAATAGCTTTTACTTGCGATAGCAACATCGACCGTCTGTTGACAGATTTTTATTCGGAAGAAACAAGCGCGATTCCCACGAGAACAGACCACTCGAGCGTTTTGAAATTCCCCTTTTATGTGCAGTGAGAGATAAACGTAAAGCTGTGAGACGTAAAGCTGTGAAACGTAAAACCGCGTTATGAAAATGTATTGGGACTAAACTAAGATCCATATTCAACCAGGTTATGTGTTAATAATTTATTGTACCCTTGGTTGTTTTTAATTTATTTATTCCAAATTTTTTTTCCATCTCCAGGGTACTTACAAATAACAAACGAATCGACTTAGTTTCTAATTATAAAACAAATGTAATGTGTTTTAAAAAACCCTTACGTACTCGTCCTTTTGATATGCCACACGTTTTCATATTTTCTTAAATGTTTGTAGATTATTTGCTGTTACACAGATTTACGATCATGTGAATTTCGATTATGCTTACGAAGTGAATTATCTATCAGCCTGCGTTGGTTCGTTGAAATTAAAAAAAAAAAACGTCTACGCGGCCGATGTGTAGTCGATTTAACGGCTCTATCATGCTGGTTACAAAAAAGTTACTAGAAAACTAGAAAAGTAACTAGAATAAAAAGATTTGTAAATGAACATTTGATGTAAAAATTTCGTGTCCACAACAGTCTGTCAAGGCGACGGGAGTTGAACGTTGAGATTAACCTGAGGACCCATTGAAGTCCCTAGATGTATAAAGTGCCACGATTGTCAGCCATTTAATGTCCACGTCAAAATCAAAAGAACTGACAACTGAAGTAAAGTTTGATTAGAGAATACAAAAAGTGGGATAAATAAATAATTTTAAATTAAATTATTAATTTGATAATTTCCAACTTTAACATCAAAGTTTTATAATATATTTTTTTACTCTATTCCATGTCGGGTGAGCTAAATGCTCTTTAACTCTAAGGAGGATAGAGATGAATAATCAAAAAGTAAATGTTTGGTAGTTAAAAATTCTGGGAATCATTTTATAAACCATTACATAATCCTTTCATAAACGATTCAACAGAATTTATGAACAGGTGTTTGTTTTCTTCTTCTGAGAATCATAAAAAACGACTAGTCAGCATAACATTAAAATTAAATATAATTTATTAAACTTTTACAACATAACATATTACAATACAAAGTAAATAAAAAAAAGTTACAACAAACCTAAAACACTATTAATCTATCAATTACGTGCTATCTATTTGTGCGATCTCCAAATGATAGAATTATGAAACAACTGCCAGAAATAGACGAAACAAAAGACAAAAAGCTACTGTGAAAGGCACACAGGTGGATGCAGAGAGGGGGTGGAGACGATAGAGTGCTTGAGGTGTCGTACCAGATAGTGCATTTACAGGATTCTGTAAGAGACATTGTAAACGCGCATCTGGTACGCATCCCAAGGACTTCCAGGATGATATCCGAGGACACCAAAGCCGTCAGGAGTCTAATCGTCGTGGCAACGTTCGAGAGAACGTACTAACGAGCGACTGAGTGACGCATTCCACTGAAAGCACCTATAACAACAATTTTACGTCGCGTTAAAAATGAAATAAAAATGCCACATCGAACAGTGTAAAGCTCAAACTGGAAAAAAAGCACAGGCAAGGAACATGCAAGAATACTGCAGAATCTAGATAAAAACGTGTTTTGTTTGTATTGATTTTCTGAAATATAATAGGTATGTATTTTCATTATATTTTTCGCAGTTTTATTAACAATAATAAAATGAATTTTTGCAAATTTTAAAGCAATTCTTCAAAGCCATAGCCAACAAATTACTTACATAGAAAAAAAATTGCTATCTATTGTTAACCTAATTGATCTAGTGGACTATTTTTTTTGAATTTTGGAAATAGTTTTAGAAAGTTTAGAAACATTAATTTACCCAAACTTCTAGCAGAATTTTAACGAATTTCGAATATATTTATTTTTTAAATGCAACCAATTTTATTAATGTTTTTTTTATTAAAGATATTATAAAATATATTGTTATAACAACTTTATATTACAACTTTATGGTATAAACTTTACAATTTCTGATTAATCTAACAAACAAAAAATCCGAAATTATTGAAAAACAATACAGATTAAAATTTTAAAAGAATACTTAATTTAATAAATTTAAATTAAATATAAAAAATAATAAAAATTTAAATTCTCCATCATGCCCACAAAGCCTGAAACCACAACAATGCTTTCTCGACCGTGTCAGTTTTTTTAAAACTATTTTAATGTGTGTATAACGGATAACAAGCAATAAAAACAAATGAGGTTAAACAATTATAAAGCTTAGCTGTCGGGATGTTTGCATAAAAATGAACATTTTACAATGGCTAAAAACTTGGCTGGCATTCAAAGTCCCCACGCAGGCAAACGAACATTTATAGCCCAAATGGAAATGCTTTAGCTTTAACGAAGACAGGCCGAGCAGCTTACGTAAAGCGCGATGAATAAGAGATGCAGGTGGTTTTTATTTCGGAAATTTATAGCGACTTTTTTTAAAGATAATCAGCTGGGAATGACAGCTGCTTATGTCACAACAGCAGCAAACCGAAAATAGCTTTTTTGGGTCAGTGAGACGTCCGGTTTTCATTTAAAAATAAACCACTGCGTTAATTTTTTGCATTTTTTCGGGGTTTGTACGTGCAATAAACAACACTCTCTGTGAACACACGAAATAGGCACATAGTTAAAGAAAACCACACGCACATAAACACACTGGAAATGACCCAAATGTTCTCACTTCGAAACTTAACTTTATCAACAAATTCTCTCAATAGTTCTATTGTTTAATTTAGCTGTATTCTTCTGTCTTCGGCAGACGGTGACACAATAGTCTAATGCCCCGGTTTTTTTGGGTTGTAATAAGGTTGGACGGTGCAGTTATGCAAGACGAGACCGTAGACAGCTCCCTCTGGCTAGAAGCTCTAAATACAGTGTGGATCCTAGTTTTGGCCGAATGGTGGGGCTGACGGGAACCCCACGTGTTGCCCTGACGGTTTGTGCACACAAGTTGCAAGGCCACAAATAGTCCACTCCTAGTTTTGTATTTAGAGGATGGCATAGGACGGACAAAATCGCATTCATCAGCATAACCAGGAATATCGAAATCTTTTTAGTATCTTGATCTTATTTGGTATATTGTTGATGTAAACAATTAATTGATTTATTCTCACTAAAATAATAATGACAAAGAATCATGGCGCATGTGCAGAATATATATTGATGCATTTCAAGGTCTTTTCAAAAACCACTTGTTTTTTTATCAGCCTTTAATAATATAAGCAATAATTCCTTCAATAAACTCTTCCAATTCCCTCTATAGGTTTAAGCTAATTGAAGAAAGTAGAGAAACAGAGAGAAGATGAAACATAAAAATATTATGATTCTAGATGAAGAATGGCGAATAGTATACAGCAAACTTACTTTTCGATAAATTCGTTCATGAAAAACAAAATTAACGCAAGAACGGTCAGCAATATGGTCATATTCGTGCATCCTGCATACACCACCACAGGCTATGGGGATCAGCTGACAACTGGGTTCGATTATAGTCAGCTGTTGGAAAATTCAATACCACCCCACAGGTAGGAGTCATGCGCAATTCAGCACCCTTAATAAAATATTGCAATAAGTAATTATTTACAAGAATAATACTATAGTAATGCGCACTACATTGTTGAATCACATTTATTAATTACTTCTATTCTATTACGAAAGAGAGCAGATGTTTTCTGACGTGATGCCAACTTAATTTGAACACCACGAAAACGAACAAACAGCAAGTAAAAAAAGGCTGCCCCAATTAATTACAAATTCTACATCCTGAAAAAGTAAGTGGTGACCAAATTATGGTTCCAAAAATAATGAATTATGCAAGACGGTTCCTTACGTAGGAAAATCTTCGTAGAAAATACTCGGGAGGTTTGGCAAGGAAAGCGGTATCTTGCGCAATTATTGCATATTAATAGCAAGCAAGTATGTATTCGACAATGGTGGATGCATAAGCTTGGTGCCATGGAGTCTGGTTTGATATTTCAAGTTGGCATTGTTTATAAATACAATGGGACATATATAACGAAGTGACGAACGCGCAGGTAGGTATTCTTCTATTTATAGCAACGCAACTAGATTAATCATTGATTGGTACACGAAATTGCTTGTGTTATTTTCAGAAAATCTGTAAGATTACTGTCCTAACATTATCTGGCAGACGTATTGTGAATAATTTTCTCATGACTCGGCGGTTCAAAAAACAGTTCTGTTCAAAAAACAAAAATTCAAATAGTCCTGAATCATCAGTGCTTGTATACTTTTAGGAATGACGCTTCAAGTGCAACACCTGTGATCTGAATTTATGCTCGTTTGGCAGAATAATAATGAGATTTTAACACAGTGAAATTTTGTACGTTGTCAGGTTGTTGGGTTGCTAGGGACAGTTAATATAAAATCGATAAAAAATGCGAGTTACTAAGGGTTGCTTATTATAGAAAAAGTCCAATAACTCCTAAACAGTCTTTGCCCAAATGTATGTTTAATAAAATGGACTATAACAATCTTTAACATTCATTATAGACGAAGTAGCATTACATAGATTTATCGATTGCGCAGTGCTTTAAAAGTCCCAGCGACACCTGTGTAAGTACCCGCGAACTTTGCGCGTAACGCTAATTTGGCGATGCGCCCATAGATGTCGCCACAACCAGTACTTGTGAAAAGTTGCACTTATGAAAAGTACTAAATAAAATTCGAATTTCACATGAAGTTTTTAAAAAACATCGATCGTTTAACGTTATCGTAGGCTTTCGCGGCCGGTGTTCATACTTTTCGGCTTTCCGGTGACCGCCGCGTCGGCGAAGAAACTCTCTCCGTTGACGTTTCGCCGTCCATTACAGACGGCGTCATCAGAACCAACTGATGATCGATCGATTGTTTCTTAGCAAGTAGTAGTGGACAATCCTAGTTATCGACGTGCAAAGGTAATAAAGACGGGCACCGCTATCTTATCAGTATTTATTTTTATAGTCTGTTTTGCGTGACTAAACATTCGCGCGTAGATAAAGAACCACCTGTCCTGGTGGATAGAGAAAGCGACGTATTGAATTAGAACTTTCCGCGCTGTTTATTCGTGAACGCGTTTTTAAATTACCTTTAGGCGACAACGATACGTCCGCATAAAACAAAAGTAGTATTTACAATATATTGTTTAAAATATTGCTACGAGATTAAAAAATAACAACTGCCTAGTTTACCTGTAATTTTTAGGTAAACTTTTTAGAATCCAACGGTGTGTTGATGTAAAGCCACTGAGATACCACCAGCTGTGTTCACTAGTTTAAAAGCACAGTCAACACAGGGCGGATCCCAGCATCTCTACACCCTGCAGGGTACTTTTTCGCAAAAAAAAGGTGGAATTATTTAGCAATTTGTTCCAAAGCGATCAGTTCAACACTGGCAGAAAGAACAGCGTCGTCGCAGGATTGTTGAAGTAACGCTATCTGTGTTATCAGTGCGTTATCTCCATTTCCTCAGCTTGATTCTTATCGCTACAATAATCCAATCTCGTTGGTAATTTGATGTTTTAGAAACCGGGAAGTAATTTGGTGGATGTTTCCGATTTTTATTGGCATCAGTCTATAAATTAACCGTCTAATGTCTAATTCATAAAAAAAATAAGCTTAAAAGTGCGTTTAAGAAAAGTTGATTGAATCATAATAAACCCATCATATTTAGTCCTTACAAAATGTAAAAGAATATATGTATATATAAAATGTTGACATTTTAAATCTTACACAGTTATAAACAAGTCAATACTGTCAATATTTTACAGCTTTTATCTTTCGAAGTATCGAACTGGACTGATGCAAAGTCTGTCGTTGAATATTTAATTAACAAGGGAATATCAATTGACGATGTTGACTCCAAAGAAAGTCCATTTAAGAATGTCTCACAAAAGAAGCTTTTCTTCCTAAACTAATTCCTTGCTATGGCTTCATTTTATAATTTTTTGATGAAAAAGTGTTCTATGAGTCACAACAGGGTAGATAAAGCTGGAAGTCTGCAATTTTAACTTGTTTTCTTAATCTACATTTAATTTTCAACTTTCGTAATACGTTTGCCAGGCCTAAACTGAATTGTTTTCGAGACGTTGATTTTTTTCGCAAAAATTATGCAACCGCAGCAACATTTTGAAAAGTCGAATTTTCATAATTAGACTTATGCGATAATGTTCATACTTCATTAACAAATAGTGGGGACATCGAATTTTTCAGAAATACACCCGTCGGGGCATTCTTACATACATTCTTTACAAAATTGAATTTAAAAGTAAGAAAACTTTAAATGACAAAAAGTGATATTTTTAAATGGCATGTACCAAATATTTTTATCTTATTGAATGTAGAATTGAAATCCTCGTTAAACAGTATTAGCTTTCCCTATACCTAAAATGTATCTTTTTCCGATTATTTAAGGTTTTTCGAGCTCTTGCTTCAAAATCGATCCTTTGACAATACATTCATTTGTTGTAAATTGGGTTGCCTACAAATTAGTTGTCAATTTTGACGTTTGTAACTTACGTTGGTTGATTTCATGTTTAGGGCGAAAAATTAAAATTGGGTTGTAACCTTCTGAATTGTGTTCTATTAAGCGGCGCGAAATTCGGATATTTTTCGTTAAATGTCCTGCGCGTTCTACTTATTATTTGTTGGCATTGACCATGAATAATAAATAAATTCATAATGTCAATATTCGAGTAATTATTACTCGCCATTTTAGAACACAGTAAGGACTTGTCAACGTTGTCAAGAACTAAACCTGTGAAATATCTTTATAACTCGATTACATAAACGTCTAAATTGATAACTAATTTGTAGGCAACCCAATTTACAAAAAAATTATGCAACCGCAGCAACATATTGAGAAATCGAATTTTCATAATTAGGCTTATGCGATAACGTTCATACTTCATTAACCATTACTCGAGACATCGAATTTTTCAGACATACACCCAGCGGGACATTCTTACATGCATTCCTTACAAAACTGAATTTTGAAATAAGTAAACTTTAAATGACAAAAAGTGATTTTTTTAAATGGCATGTACCAAATATTTTTATCTTATTGAATGTAGAATTAAAATCCTCGTTAAACGGCATTGGGTTTCCCTATACCTAAAATGTATCCTTTTCCGATTATTTAAGGGTTTTCGAGCTCTTGTTGTAAAAGCGACCCTTTGACAATACATTCATTTGTTGTAAATTGGGTTATGGTTAATGAAGTATGAACGTTATCGCATAAGTCTAATTATGAAAATTCGATTTTTCAATATGTTGCTGCGGTTGCATAATTTTTACGAAAAAATTCAATATATATTCAAATTCTGGAAAACGATTAAGTTTAGGTCTGGCAAACGTATTACGAAAGTTGTTGAAAATTGAATGTAGATTTAGAAAAAAAAATAAAATTCGGGCCATTCTATTTAAATTAATAAAGACGTTGCTAACTTCCGGTGTAACCGGAACCGCCAGCTTATTGAAAATATTTTTATCCTTTAGTTCCCTTCCACCATATTCACATCAAAATTTTCTATTACTATTTTTTATTTATTATTATCGACCTCTAGCTTTATCCCTTCCCCATATATTTCTAATGAACGGTCTCCAGTAGACACTAAGGAAATAATGGACAGCTTAATGGAAACATATGCGAGGAAATTAAGTAAATAAATTAATTTCCTCTGCTAATTTGACCAAAGAATTTGCGAATTAAAGAAAGCTGGAAGCAAGACAAAAATAGATGAAATAGTTTGAAAGATGAAACAGAAACTTCTTTCGACAATGCCTGAAACGTATCAGTCAGTAACAACGCTATTGATATTATTTGCCAAAATCAATCACAAGTTACTTTGGATTTTGTTATTTTGGAAGAAATTACTCATGGAACAGGCTCGCGAAAATAAGAGCAAAACGAAAATTACACTAACGTGGCTTTTGCCAAGTCTCCATACCGGCATAAATGTTAATGTTTGAATCGTCTTAGAAATCTGTAAGTTTAAAAGAAAATAAATTAGGAGTAATAAACGTAGTTATTTGGTAATTCCAATTTTTTGTTTCTACAGGGTAGTTCCTATCCTGTAGAAACAAAAAATTGGATGGGGGAAATTCAATTACCACATCCTCTTTTACTTATTCTGTGAGTTTCAAACAACGACTTGATTCTTATGATTATATATTTTAGGAACAAAGTTTAAACAAAGTCCAGGCTAAAAAAAATAAAATTCGGGTCATTCTATTTAAATTAACAAAGCTGTTGTCAACTTCCGGTATAACCGGAACTGCCAGCTTTCCGGTTACTTCTAGCTTTATCCGTTATATTTCTAATGGACACCCTGGTATAGTGTTACTGTAATGTTAGTTAGTACATTTTATTCATGTTTTTTAACGATTTGCTTTTCGTTATGCGAATCACAGACCTAATATGAAATATGGTAACATCAAAAATTATCTGATTTACCAATCGGTTATAGAAGATACATAATTATTACAATAATGTATAGTCTTCATAGAAATGTTGAAAACAAAGATGTTTCTTACACCATCAGCACCGCAAGAAAAAGAAGGTTTATTACAAATATTACATATGGCTACAGAATTTTCGTCTGCCTGAAAACAAAACCTAGCCAGATTTTCAAATTGGGGAGGCCTTTCATCAAGATATTCGCTTTTATACCAAGAATATTTGAAGACATTGAAAAATCTTAAAACCAAAAAAAATCTAAAGGCCGTAACATTCCTGTTTTTTTTGGGTATTGTCAAGATTTTCACATTTTTTTCCTGCGATAGTGAGCCCTGAAGTTCTTCAGCTGGGTAGTGTCCACTCCAAGAAGCAAGTAATAGCGAACTTTGACATCCAGTATTCACCCCCGATTGGGGACAGGTCAAAGAAATATGTACAACTGGAACCCAAACCAATTACTAAATCAAACCAGGTATGCTGTGTTGGCTAACACTGATGGTCTATTAGTGAATGCAAGTGAAGGACAAGAACCTGTCATCGGAAACACATCCACTCAGCAATCAACTAGTATGGATTTCCCTACACAACATAAAATTCCACCGATCTTCCCCCACGGCGCTACTAATCACCAAGAAATAATTAAAGATATCGAAGCTGTTATTAAAGATCAATTTACCACAGCGCTAAAAATAAACACTACATCAATCGATGATTATCGAAACCTTACGAAATTTTATCAAGCTCAAGAGATTCCGTTCCACACCTTTGTCTTTGTCTAATCCTTGACATGATCATAACGAAACAAATTAGAAGGGAGACGGGAGAAGGGAGAAATCAGAAGGGAGTGACGGCGAACACGGAACCCTCTATTAAAACGAAAACTGCACGAACTAACCCACCAACTAACTGAAGAACTGGACCATCATCGATTCCAAAAATTCCAAGAATGATTCAGCAAAATGGATTCTAAAGACCAGTGCATGTTGAAAACAACCAAAAAGATAACTAAACGACTCCGAAAAAGCTGCACTACTATTCGGAGATTACCTGAAAAAAGTTTTTTATCCTACACCACCAACCCCTAAAAACCTACGTACAACAATATATCGAAAACCATCTGTTAACCGAATACACTTGCGACGATCTTGCACCACCGATGAACTTTAGTTCACCGGTGGATGTAACTCCTTTTAAGGAGTTATACAAAGACTAATAATAGTTCCAAAAGCTCCAGGTCACGATCTCGCACCCAACATTGTACTAAAAAAAAAACTACCACCCAAGGCAATTGACCACCTCATGTTTCCAAATAGGGGACTTCCCCGAAATATTGGAAAAAGCTGAAATTTTGATGTTCCCAAAGCCAGGCAAAAGCAAGTTAAACCACATCAGTCATATGTCCATCAGCCTGCTACGATCATTAACGAAACTCTTTGAGAAACTTATTCATACTCGACTATAACATAACTGAAAAGCTAAATGTAATACCAGCTATCTAGTTCGGCTTTCGATCCCATCATTCCATACAACATCAAATTGCAAGAATTTCCGAATACATAGGTTAAAATCTGTGTGGAGTATGATTTTTCTTCATATCTTCTAAACTATGAAAGATAACTAACCTTAATCGTTGGAAAGAGAAAAAATCAAGTAAGTTAATAATGTCAAAATCAACTATGGTTTCCATTTTAAAAAATACAACTTTGGGTCACATCTCGGAACTGGTGCAAGGTAAAAAATATTTTTATTATCTGAAATTTTTTGACACGATAAATAATATGGAAAATATTGACATTTGAATAAAACGACGATTTTCAGTTTTTTCAGGATATCTATCTAGTAGGCGATGCATTCTTTTGGAAAAACAAAAGAAGGTATGAACAACTTAAATAAACACCCCAATATTGTTCCATTTAAATGAGTCTTAGCTCTTGCCGTTTCCAAGATACCAATGGTGACCACCATCGAATTTGGGACACCTGTATACTACTTGTATACATGATCGTAAAGTACGTATGTATATCGATGTGGTTTGTTTGTGAGGTTATTATAGAAGTCCGGCACGATGAGTGTTCATTAGAAAGATATGAAGAATCAGGTAAATAAGAACATTGAAAGTTTCGGATTATTGGTTTTTTGGGTACGACAGTCTTAAATAAAATATTTTCAACTTTTGATCACTTCCGGTTATACCGGAAATGGTACTCAACTTGCTTATTTCTAATGGAACACCTGTATTTTATTGCATTTTTGAATTCCATGTTAAAATTTAAAGCAACTTCGTGTTACATTCCCTACACGCATATTAACAGTTCCTGAGATATGTCAGTTTTAACAAAAAAAGTGACAGTTACATTGCTCTTTTGAATGACGTGTAAAACAATAAGTACTGCAAACAAAGGAAATTTATTTGGCCACGTTAAAGAGATGGCAAACCTTTATTGGAAAGGTTGTTGATTAAAACAAATGGTTTATTACATTACTATTGTTGATGGATCATAGCT
>JAWQRJ010003005.1:0-12643 GCA_033557515.1 Diorygopyx duplodentatus | reverse complement strand
AATATAAAATATTATATTATGAATTATGAACAAATGAATAAAATTTGCATGAGCGCGCCACTCTTTGCCCGTCATTTGAATTTTCAAGTTAAAATGCAGTTTCTTTTTAGTTTTAGTGCACTATATTGGATCTGCTATTTCAAATCTTTCATTTTCGACTTCACATTTCGAGTGCCATCCTATCTGTGAAGTCGGCAGGATGTAATTTCTGGCTCGTTGCAGACCGGATATGGGGGTGGCTCCATTTTCATCGTCCATTCCACGTGTTTTCATTTCATCCATTGTGCAGTATTAAGTATTGGATAGTATTAAAATAAGTATTAAATATTGGATATCATTATTGAAGATTATTATTTTATTAAAATTTTTGACTGGAGTATGATAAAAGCGTAATTTGTTCAAAATCCAAATCTCCAAAATCCTGGTTCTTAGAAGAAGAAGAAGACTTCACATTTATAATCAGCTACCCGAAAAAAATTCTCCAGTGACCACTTCCAAGTTAACCTCCACACTCCGCTTCAATGCGTCGTATTGGATGAACTACTTCGAATTTTTCAATTTTGATCTCATATTCATAATCAGCGACACTATGACGCACACTAACTTCACTTTGAACTCTTTCATTTAGCACAAGTGGCTATTCCGCCACTATGATAATAATCTAATAAGCTATGATAACAATCCAATCCAATATCATTTTGAAGGCAGGGGACTAATGAGAACTAAATGTTGGGGCAAAGCAAAATGACGTTTTTGAGCAACAATATGGATAAAAACTGATATTCATATACCTATGTTATAAAAGATGTAAATATTTTTTAAAGTATTGTGTAATAATGCGTCCAGTTTGAACTCCCTCTTTGAAATGCAAAGTTGTGTTTCAATCGCATCGCTATTATAACGAAATATTTCGCGTTGAACGAACTCTCAAAATTCTAATGTGGAATGTAAAACGAATTAAATTGGTTATAAGTTCTATTCTGTGTCACTTTTTCTGAAGTGAATAGATTTAGCGTAGTAGCTGAGTAAAATACTACGCTAATTACTAATTTCTTACTAAATTAATAATTTCTTAATACTAATTTCTATAGTTGCTTGGTTAATTACAAGGAAGGAAATTAAGGGAAAATATTTTTGTATAGCCGCAAAATTAGTTTTTTAGTTACAAAAGTGGTCGCCTGCTTGAATGTATCTCATATTTTGAATCCAAAATATAATGTCACTGTTTGTTCTAATTCCAAAGCGCTACTGCGAGACATGTTGACATAATGAAAAGTTTCATTTTATATCTTTAAAGTGCAGCAACAAAATATTCATTCGTTATTATTAGTGATGGATGCTAGACTCTCGCATAAGTGAAATCACATGAAACTAGACAAGTACGTACTAGTTTATCTTTGTATCTGGTTTTGTACAAGTGGACAACTCAATGTTTATCATTTTTTTTTGGAAAATGAATACAAATACATTTTTAAATGATATCCATTGCATAATAAACTTACTAAATATCATGATACGTAGGAGTATGTATTAAATTAAAAAATAAGTTGGCAGGCAACTTTTTTAATTTTTGTATAAAATAAATACAATCAAAATAAATAAATAGTGTAATTTTATATAAACTAATCGTTATTTGCGAAAAAATATTCATTCACGTTTTTAATACATACAATAACAAATTGCTCTGGAAAATTTTAAAAAGTTAAAAATTTCTCCTTACTTAGGAAGAAAATTGCTTTGCTTTTGGCCAAATTGCCAAAAGCATACCACAAAAGAGTTCTATATTTTCTAAGTATTGAATTCAGTTTAGGTAGAAATAATCGACAACTGCTACTAGCAATATTAATCAGTCACGTTTACAGTAGGTATGCTGCAGAACTTGCGTTGAGAGTTTTCGAACCTTCGGAAGATCCCAAAAACAAACTAATATTATAAATTGTTAGTTGTAAAAATTGCACGTTGTCATTTTTAACAAAAAAAATTAACATTCACAAAATTATATTCCTGATAAATGTTAGGTGATAATATGGGTAATAGGTAAAGCCTATTTTTACATTATACTTAGCGATAACTAAAATTATGATAAAAACGCGGCGAAAGATCCATAAAAAAGCAAAAAGACAGTAAGGTGTAAAAAATAATTTATTTACGCTAACATACCTATTTCCATACATTTTCAGAACCATAAGTATAATTCTATGGAAAAGCATTATAAAATAAATCATCTTCAAGCATAACCTTGTCATCCATATTTTCATTGCAACTATCGTCACCATAATTTTCAAAACAACTCATTAGCATCACTTGTTTGTATCTATCAAAATCTGTCAATCTAGCTTTCTCCAATTTACCCTTAAATATATCAATAGTGGGGCCAGTAAATTTTCCTACTGCAAATGGTGACACCGAGTCAGTGATAACCAAATGCATTCCACTGGCAGTCCTGTTTACTAATTCCCCCATAATAATTTGAGGTTCTCGAGGTTGACATCTACCGGCAAGGTAAGAGAGGTAATTCGGACAAAGCCATCCCCAAAATCCATTTTCAGAATTGATTGACTCCGCAAAGTAGAAAGGAGCTCTATGGTGATTACAAGCAAAGAACCCTAAAATCACATTTAGTTCGCAATGGTGGCTGTAATTTTTTAAGAACCTCACTTTCATCAGCCCAGCAACCTGGTTGTACCACTCCACCGTTCACGTAGAAATCAACGTGACCAGACTGTTGGATTTGACCTTGGAAAAAGGCATTTGTATGAATCACGTCCACGAATTCAGCATCACTTGCATCTAATTTATCGTAATTAGCAACTGTTGCAAAACCGGGCATTGCTGGATCCAAACCTGTTATCCTGTATAATTTATAAGGATGCAACGTGTTTGCTAAAAACGCGGATACGTGGGCACCTATAAAATCATTTCTTAGCCTTTGCAAAACTTGAATAACTTGACAAAATGAAACATACAGTATTTCATTTCCCCAGTAACAATTTTAATAATTTATTACCTAAACTGAAACCAATAACATGTACATTTTGCACTTTTAAATCTCGAAGCCTTTCCACTAATAATGCTGTACATTTTCCAGCGATTCTGGCATTATGAACCGCAGCAGGATAACATGGTCCTTGAGCAATGGATCCCCAGTCTATCGCAAAGATATTCATATCGGCCTTCATAAGGTATTCTAAAAATTAACACAAATGACTAATAAAGTCGGTAAAATTTTAACATAATCTACAATGAACGCAAAAGCGCTATCTTACTTACAAGAAGCGTATAGCACCTTCCGGTGCGAGAAATAGGTTAAAATTATTTTAATGCATAACGAAATGAATACCTAATTTCAGGCCACGCCAAACTTTTCACTTACGGTTTTTTGCTTCAACCAAGGCGTTAAGGAACATATCAGAGTTATAGCCGTGAATAATAATCTTTGTCGGATGTCTTCTTTTAAATGAAGTTCGTAGAATATTCGACGATACTAAGTCACGTCCAACTATTATTTCTTCGGCTGCTTGCGAGTGACGTCTTGTATATAGGTAATACTTGATTTCTTCGTTAGGACATTCTCTGTATAACACAAGGGAGTGACACTATAAATTCGAAATGTAATTAATGAGTACCTGTTCAAAAGAACCTTACATGGTCCTAGAGTTAACGTATTTTGTCTACCAGTCCTATGCCTTTTATAATCTTTTGTAATATTTTCCAGAACCGATTCGGTAATATTGTTTGTGTACCCTAAAATTTAAAAAATTTTGATAACTTCTGGAAATTAAACTTTGTCGAAAGTTTACAATAAAGTGAAAGCCTTGTTTTAAATATTAAGGAAAGAAGTTAACCAGTCAGGTCTATTTTTCTAAATATACGATAAAAACGTACGATTAAAAACCAAACTTGTAACAATAATTAGTTATTATTATAAATAACTTATACTTATTAGGCTTTCAACAACATTTTAGCTATTCTACTTACCATAAGTAAAATTCCACAGTAACATAATCCAAAAAGTTAGCATCGTTGGAAACTCACCACTGGCAAAGCACTGATAAATATAAGCATAAGACATCGATCACACATTGTCACGTCAATAAATGTCCGAAAAGTCGCGAAGGACCTAGTTCTCTGCTTCATTTTGAATGCAAGACTTGTTCGTTTGGACACTAACTGTATATTTTTTTCTATTAGCAACCAACGTGCCATAAATTATGCGACCAGTAGGCAGGTACAACATTTAATGGTTAAAATTCGCATTAACAAGATGTATACATGCCGATGTAGTCAACTTTATAGTGTTAGATATTCCTATTTAAGAGTTTCGCCTGCAGCTTAGATATGCAATAGTTTTATTATATGCGGAGTGCAAATATCTTATACCGTTGGCTCTGGTGCGCTCTAATACCTCTAAATAGGTTTTGTGGGTGACGGCAAGGTATGTAGAATTGAAGAAGAAAAACTTTGGTCGTTTTTGGTTGTAAGAAAAATAAAATGCGAGCAATTGAATAACATACTTATTTATTTATTTCATATACACAACTATTATACTATCCAAGTCCAAATGGTGGTGAAGTTCCTGTGTTTAGAAAATAAACCCCTCTCGTACTGTAATAAAACATACGCGTATGTGAGTGATTAAAGTTCCAAAATGAGCATGTCGCTTATTGTAGAAATACAATATAAAGTTAAATAATTGATGAGAAATTTGAATTTTAGCAAATGGTTTGAATGAATGAAATTTGATTTTTGAAATTTGAGATTTTCAAAATCTACACGTTCCCCACTGCTGAACTGGTATGCAACATCTTTGCATCATATGGATTTGTGAAGGTTCATTGGTTTAACACAAGACAGAATACCTGTATAGATAATTTTTACAAATTCGAAATACTTCACTAGTCACAAATAGGGAAATTTCTGATGAGGGACTATTCAATTTTTACAATACGGTTGACAATTTAGGTTTTTCATTCACTCATAACAATTTTCTCCCAGCAAAATTTTGACTCTTACAAACCTACTTATGAATGCAATGATATCCACTGGATTCAAAATGCGATGCGATGCGCAATGGGACAAAATTAGTGTCTAATAATTCTCCACAGTCTAGTACTATCGTTTGGTTTTGCAAGGAAATTAGTTAGTGCAGAGAGGTTATACAAAAATTCACTTGATTTTGCTTTCTATCATTTCATAATTATTTACTTTATAACATATCTTGTTATTGTGGTTATATTAATGTTTTATCTAGTAGTGGCCACCCAATGTTCACTACTGATACACTCCATGGGCACTACTGAATCACATCTTCAATTGATGATCTTCATAATGATAAAATGATCTTCATTTTATTTCTAGTCGGAAAAAGACAAACACACACTTGATAAATAAGTCAATTGAGATTGAAGAGAGCTGTTTCACCATTGTTCTGGTGCTAAGGCACCAACACAATGCTCTATTTGATGTATGGAATCGGATTAAAACTGATATATCAACAAGTGAATGTACTCAGGAGATTACCATCCAAGAAATCGTGGCTGCGGATTCACCAGATAATTCTCCACAAGCGCAGGAACTGGAGATTGTGCTGTCAGGTGCTACTTGTCCAGATCCTATTGAGGAATATGACAGTACCTCCATAGGGTGTAACGTCCAAGTAACACCTTCTGGCGCACTAACTGAAGAAAAAAACTTGACAAAAGGTACGTTAAAAAAAAGAAGACAGGTGCAGCCCGTTCGTCAGTGTTGACAACACTGGAGTGACGTGAAATTGAAGAGAATAAACGTAACAAGAAATCGGTAATGGCAAAGCAGAAGGAAGAACTGTAAGCAAGCGAGATTGAAGAAGAAAGAAGAAAGGGAAGAAATGAAGAGGAAACAGAAGAAGAGAAGGAGCTGAAGAAACTGAATAAAAAAAGTACCGAAGACTAGAAGACGGAAGAAGAATGTTGCTTACACCAAGAGAGATCATCTGAAAGTGAAGAATCGTGGAAACCTTCTAGAGATCCAGATGACGATGTCAGAAGTGTAAACTTATCTATTCGGATTTGTTGTGTTTGAAATGTACGTGTGTGTATTTTGAACTATATTTGTAGTTTTAAATAAAACATTTAACAATGATTATTAATATAATTTTAATATAGTGATAATTTTTAACCCAGTATCTGTCACCGCACTGTGGTTGTTAAATAAGTATAACTAATAGCTAAGTTAAATAAGTTAATATTTATATTACCTTCATAAGAAACGACAATTGCAACAAAAGCAATAGTTCGCATTAAATTTGTTTTCAAAAAAGGCACAAGGGACAAGGCACTACAGGATTAAAAAATGCAACTTTCCAACATTTGATGGACAACGTATTCATTGATTCATCGATATTAATTGATTGCAAGAAGAAACTTTCTTAGTTTGTCTCTATGATATAGTTATCTATTCCACATCTCTAGAAGAACACGTAGCAAAATTAACTAAAATATTTCATCGATTAAACGAAGCAAATTACAAAATTAAACTAGAAAACTGTAATTTATATAGGAGAATTTATTTACTGATAATGATGTGAAACCCAATCCAGAAAAGATTGAGGTGATAAACAAATATCCGTCACTAAAAACTAGAAAAGAAATTAAATCATTCTCAGGACTATTGGATATTACCAAAATTGTATAAAAATTTTGCTAAAATAATTAAACCCTTTACCAGATGTTTGAAAAAGAGAATAAGAAAATTAAAATTACAGAAGAAGTTTCTAGTTACAAGTGATACTATCAAAAATGGAATAAAGATACTCTACAACGGAAACAAATTATTTGCAATAGTTTATGCAATTTAGACCTTATATTTACGGAAGAAAACTTAGGTTATATGCGGATCATAAACCCTTAATTTGGTTACGGAGTTTAAAAGAGCCTAATTCGAGATTAATGAGATTGAAATTAAAGATGAAAGAATAGAATTTTGATATATTGTATAAAAAAGGAAGACTTAATAATACTGTTGATGCATTATTTAGGATAAAATTGGATCAACTATTCATCATCACCAGAAATTTCAGACGCAAATACTGACTCTAGGATGGCGCAAATGAACGATGAAGAACTATTAAAATTATCAGATCAAGTTTCTATTGCTTTTCCAGAAAATTTAGAACCTTCAGTCTCAGGAAAAAGAACTAGTGGAGGTGTAGGAAAACATGCTAAAAGAATTAAAATTATGAATCAGATTCTAATACCATAGAACCTTTGAAAACAATAGAAGGCCAGGATACAATATAAGACAATAAAAAGAAACAATAAACTCTTAGAGCAAGAATAATAAGATATTAGAAGTAAAGATTAAAATTCAAAACGATAGGAAAGTCAATGAAATAAAAATACCTTGAGAAAATTGTGAACACGAAATATTTAAGACTTAGAAAGAATACAAAATACAATATATTATATTTATATAAAAGAAGAAGAACTGTACCAACTTTGTTGTAAAGTTTATGCAGAAAAGATTAATTATAATGTACTAAATATAATTCGCTGTATAAAAAGAGTTGAAGTTATAGAAAATATGGAAAGACAATTAGAAATAGTATTGCAATATCATAAAGGAACTACGAACCATAGAGGGATTGAAGAAACTCTACAACATATAAGACGATTTTACTGATGAAAAAAATTAGAGGCGCAATAGACAAGATTATAAAAAAAATTGGGACGTATGTAATTGAACTAAATATAATAGACATCTGGAAATTACTCCACTGCCAATTACAAGAACACCTGATGTCCCATTTGCGAAGATATATTATTGATACGTTTACTATAGGAGGAGAAAGATATTTAACTATTACAGAAGCCTTTTCAGTCAACTATTTTCAACTATTCAGAAGAAATAAAACATACGCTACAAATACTGGCCAATCCAAAAAAGAAAGGCTTTAAGAAAGTTTTTTACAGATCTTGAAAGAAAGGATCTCCTAACAATTCCAAATTGGAATTAATGCATTTTGGAACCAATTTCCTTATTTCTTCCTGGCTCCTCCCCATTATTAGCTGACGACACGAATTATGTATAATTTAGATAAGTTACTTTACCTGCTATCACAATGCTCTCCCATAATTGCCAATTTCTTTTTGGCTCCATTGCAACTACCTATCAGGAAGTCAACAACACTGGGGCACTCCAGAGCAACGAACCTCTTCGAAACGATAGATTCCGCATAATATATGTTCACCATCATATGACTGCAGTAGGGTGTATCTGAATAATAATTTAATTTCAATTAATTTAAAAGATACATATAATTAAGAGACCTACAAATGTTGTTTTCGCAAGCAGGTTGCGTGCTACCACCGTTGACATAAAAATCCGCATGACCAATGGGTTCGATTTTACCGAAAGAACCAGCATTTGTATGAATCACATCAACGAAATCCGCGTCAGATGGGTCCAATTTCCAGTCATTTACGTGAGAAGCAAAAAATGGCAAAGCTGGGTCAAGTCCTAAAATGTCAGATCTTGTATCTTACGTTACCAATTAGCTGCTCTTTGCTATTTGAATAAAAAGTAACATAGGGAATCAACAGGATGTAACAGGAACAAACAATAATAATCCAAGGTGGCTCATTTTTGCTTCCAATGACCTTACCTGTTATTCTTCCAAGAGGAAATCCAATTACTTTTCGCAAATGGTTACTTGCAAAGCTGGCAATGTGAGCACCAAGACTAAATCCCAAGGCGTGGAGTTGGCTTGGAAGCACCCCATAAGTCGAAAGGCTTGCTGATAGTATTGCAATGCATTGTCCTACATGCCAAGTGTTGAGAAACGCTGCAGGGTAGCATGGGGATTTTGCCAAAGGACTCCAGTCAACTAAACGTTAAAAAAATATATTTCATGTACCACCGATTGATTACGTAATCTATTTCTTAAAATATACTCGTGGCAGGACGCAGATACAGGATGTGAGATGATTAATAGTACTTTTATTTACAACACCTACCCATTATAGCTTGATATCCAACAGTTGTGTACATTTTTGGTATCGAACTGATTGTAGGAGCACTTTCACTTCCGGCATATCCATGAACGATGATCTTGATGGACGCAGACAAGTTAAATCCAATCGGCAGTAAAGGTTGGAAGGGATTCAACATAACTTTGGGCATTTGAGATGCTGTCGATGGCAAATACAGGAAAAATCTGACTAAATCTATTTGGCAAGGTTCTTCATAATACACCACGCATTGTCCAATTGACAATTTGTAAGTATTGGCAAAATCTACGATCAGAATAACTGAAACATGTTTTGAAATATGTTCAATAATAATTTAATAGTGTTAACCGAATTTATGAGATGAATTCATTAACGTATTATCTCACCTATTGCTAGAGTAACATCCACTCTCATCTTATTAGAACAAACGAGATCGTACGCACAACTGGTTTACCGTAAAAGTCTGACATCTTTCACGGTTTTAGTCACAGGAAACCTGTTATCTTCTACAAACCGTTAAACGAATGCATACTTTGCTGTGATCGAATTACCTGCCACCAGTAAAAAAGAAAGTAACTCATCAGTATAATTGATATTCCGTGCGTGTTCTCAGCTGCTGTTTTGGCGGTACGATTTTCGTCAATAAATTATTGTGGACTACATTTTGAGGAACCACCACGCATTGTTTTGGTGAAAATTTATTGGCCCACCAATAGTTGCATCAACTTGAAATTTGCCAATCTTATAATCAACAACATCACTCTTATAAATATCGCTTTATTTAAACATAAAAATAAATAAGTATGAACAACATAATTTATGGTTTAATAGTATTCGTTATTAGAGGTTGGAGGCAGCATCGTTTGTCTCCGGGAGCGCCTCGTTCTCTTGGGCAATACGGCGGATCCTGGCCGTAAAGACAATACGATCCCGATGTCCTGAAATTGAAGATTCAATAGTCGGTGTCAGGAATGTCATTTGACGTTATTCGTATACTAAATACTTCCGAGAAAGGCAATTATATAATGAATAGATTGTAATGTCCACTTTAGAATTCATCGTGGCCTTTTGCTTACGTGAGAGGAGTGTAGTGACCCATGAATATTGGAACACCTATGCGTAATCCTGGACGGGGACCAGTAGGGCACCTCCTTGAGCAGGGTTCAGCCCTGCGTGCTAACTGAGGATGCAGACTTTCGGCCATGTAGCAAACTGCCCAAACGTGACTGCAAAGTTGTTCGTCAACTGAAATAAATCAACAAACAAGGAAATATATCTCCTCTAATGGTGCTAATTATAACTTCTTGGAATTTATTCTTCTTTTCATTTCCATGCAGGACTTCCAATTCAGGTTACGAATTGGGAGTTTGTACATTAGAACAATATTAATGAGGCCATGATATTATTAGGTGAATGACAAGCTTCTCTTTCTTTGAAATTAAAAGCTCTGGGAAGTAAATTAAAACTCAGATGGAATAAATAGTGTCGGTTAATAAACAATCCATTTTCGCCAAGTAATGTTTTAAATAATTTATTACTGAACAAAAGTGATTCGGTAAAGACATTTATATCGAACGCAGTTGTTCCATATAAAAGGAAAAGTATGGTCTACGAAAGAAAGGCAATTAACATTGTCACTCCATTACAAAACATCTCAAAATTATAAATTCATGATTAAAAATTTGCTATTTGTCTTTCCGCCAATAAGCACAATTCAATCGTGGATGAAAGTGAATTCTCTAGAAACAGGTGTAGTCAATAATTTGATTAATAAGTAAGAGAGTTATTAAGTCAATTTAGTACTTGAAAAAAAATCCAGAGTAGACTAAATTTATGTTTAAGGATGTTGTCTATCGTTTATAAAACAAATAAAAAAAACTCCGTTATGCTTATTATTATGAAAAAATAGTTTATATAAATAGCCCTTAAAAAAATAACCTACTTTGATAAGCGCTTAAAAATATAAACATTTCAACGATAAATACTCACTATATTGATAAATTAAACGCTTATCAAAGTGGAAAATGATAACACAAGTATTTTTCCTTATACTTTTTAAAAATTTGAATATCGACCGTGGGAAATTTCTTGCAGCTGACGAGCGAAGTAGACACCCTGCGTTTTCGGTGGGCGTGGCACTACATACAGAACTGCGACCATGATATCGATAGTTGGGTGGAACTCTATATGTATATATTAATAACTATATATGTCCATTATTATTAAATCGTATTAATATATTAATATAATAATAATAATAAAACGCTTTTATGGGGACACAAACTTGCATTAGCCCTGGAAGCACAACCAGCGTCTTGCCAACATGGCCACCTACTTCGACAAATACTTTACTTCAATATGTATTTATAATCTGTACTTTATTTTGGCCAACTATATAATAGTTATGTGATCAAAATACGTTATATAAGTTTTGATTTTTATCACAATGGAAAACGAAATTCATAGTCTTTTGAATTTGACTATTTTATCTCTGGATTCTGGAAATTACGGGGTAACAGACACCTGTTTACAATTTCCCAATGTGTCTCCTATGAAAGAATGAGAAGTGAAGAGTTCTGAGCGAGAGGACAAACACCTCAGCTCCCCTCAGAAACTCCGATGAACGCAAACTACATCCTTAGCGGCCTTCCCTTTCTTTTTAAACGATTAATGATCGTTTAAAAAGAAAGGGATGGTGGTCATAAGGATTTTATTATAAAGCTTTTTACGAAAATTATGATTTTCTCATCACGAAATAAAAAGCAACATTGTATAAAATATTAAAATAAATGTTAAAATATAAAATATTAAAATATTAAAATAATAAACAATATAAAATATTATTTTGTGTTCAATATTAATTCGTATTATTTATTAATTAATTAGTATTAGAATAGTTTCTTCCTTATGACCACCACAACCTGACCACCAACTAATGATCGTTTACGTTTTATTACGGTTTATAATATCTAGTATGTCGTTTAAGTTGTGATATGTAAAAGGGACCTAGGTGTCTTTACTATACTATGGCATGTAGATGCATAGTTGTTAGCTGTTTTTGTTCTGCCTGCCTCCCTTGACGTTTAGGAAACTAAGTAATTCCACATTCGTGCAGGCAGCAAAAATGAAAACAGAATTGAGGGAGATAGACAGGGACCTCGCAACGTCCCATCGACGATGTTCCTCTTTACCTAACTCCTTACTCCATACCCTAACCAAGTCTAGTTAACAGACAGTCAAGATACAGCAAAGAAATTCCGAGACAAATTAAGGAAGGAGATGGGAGAGACGGAGAGATATTGAAGGAATGTGATGTGGAGGATGTATGGCCATATGGCAGAGATTTGAAATGGCTTTGAAGAAAAAACTGCAACTTGAGTGATGAGTATATAGCCAGAAAAAGATTAAAGAGAATCTGCTGAAAAGGGAGAAGACCTACGAGAAGAAAGAAGAGCTACCTTTCTTCTCGTAAGCCTTTTCTGCAGGAGTTAAAAGAGAATCTGCTGAAAAGGGAGAAAGCTTACGAGAAGAAAAAAGAGCTGCCTTTCTTTTCGTAAGTCTTTTCAGCAAGCGCTAAAACAGAATCTGCTGAAAAGGGAGAAGGAAGAAGAGTTAAAAGAGAATCTGAAGAAAGGCAACGTACATTCAACGTATCT
>JAWQRJ010003004.1:0-12645 GCA_033557515.1 Diorygopyx duplodentatus | reverse complement strand
CGTTGAACATTCAGTTTTCTTTCGGTATATAAATCATATTTCTACACAAACCCATTTATGAGTTACAACAAAAAACTGTAACGCGTTACATTATGTTAACCTAAAAATAATTCTTTAACGCAGTTGTTTTTTTTTGTAAAAAATCCAATATATTTTTCAACAATTATTGTAGCCAATTGAAAATATTGGACTTTCCGCTTTCTTTCAGGATCTAAAAAGGGGCAGTATGTTAGAACACTTGACTTTTCTGAATTTAGTAGCTTCTTTTTCTTTTGTTGTTATATTTTGTTGCTTTATTGTTTCAAAAACAAGTCAAGTGCATCGATGGACGAGTTAAACTCGTCCGAGTTAATCTCTAGAGCTACCAGCTTTAGAGATCAAGTTTGTAAAAACGCTCTTCCCCGGACGTTAGGATTGGTAGTTAAATTTTAAGATTAACCAATAACTAGATGTGTCCCCGCCCAAATACTGTTTTCCCCCAAACTAAGTTTTCTGGAGGAAAAGGCATGAAAGATCAGAATGTCAGTCGAAAAAGTTGTGTTTGTGATCCAAAATTCGCCAAAAGTCGTTTATGTTTTTTAACAGGTATCTAAGAGTCGTTATCTATCGCACTCATTTTATAATTTTTTAAGAGAAATAGTATTATTTTTTTAAGAGTTGATGTAATTTCATGTAAAATTGTCATTGTAAAACCTTGTGATCCAAAAATGTTTCGAGGATTTGGTCCGTGGGGCCGAGTCATCAAAAGAAATAGCGGAAATAGTTTGATGGCCCTCGATCAGGTTTAGTTGCTGATTAAATGAAAAATTTAAATTAAAAATTGATCTTGCGAAACGGTGAAATAAAGTGTGCTGTTGCCATAAAATGAAAGTGCATTGTAATGATTACTGCCAGTCAAATTTTCACTAGAAGAGTAGTTAGCCAATCAATTAAGGGTGACGTCCATGTCTTCCCTCAAATTGAAATGCAGAATATTCAACCCTTGGCACCTAAAGGAAGCAAGTGTATAAATAAGTCAGTGCTGTCAAAATTTGGTTCCATCCGCTTTAACATCGACTTTCCGAATCCAGTTACCCTCCGAATACACCTACTAAAGCTTTTCTCTTTGTCTTTTTTCAACGGTAAATCATCTTTGGCATTCACTCTGTATAATACTAAAGTAGCAATTTTGGTATCAATTTATTTATTCTATCTGCCGTTGAATATCTAACTATCGCCATAGCCACGCCGATCAATCGATACCTTCTTCTTGAGTGACTTTGAGACCAATTATTATAGACCTGTGTCGTCAAACTCTGTAAATCTTGCAAATATCACCCACACTAATGGTTCCGTTCGTAGAGTTAGTTTCAGCACTATAATTCTTACTGTGTCGTCATTCAAGTAATGTTCGTAGTTAACCTTTAAATTAAATCCTGTCAGTATACAGCAATTCATTATATTTTTAATAAATAATCTTAAAGCCGCACGGGTTGACACCTCGGCGCCATTTCCGCCGACATGTTTAATTGGGAATTTCTTTAATATATCAGCATATCGAATCTGCACTGAGCGAAGAAATAATTGACGTGGCGCATATTTTCGCCTGCTGATATATTGAGTTTATAATTACTTGTCTCATATTCATTACCATTTATATTTGCTCAGTAATTAAACTGAATTACTTCACTCTTACAGTGTGCCCCACATAACGCTGAATTAATCGAATGGCTTATCGTCTAAATGTTGCGAGCGATCAGATTGTATCTCGCCAATGAACTAAATGTAATGTAATGTTTCTAACGCAGTATACAAAAACTTTTGCATATTTTTTTTGCTTTTAATAGGTAGAAATTATATCCTTGCTTTCATGGAATTGTTTTCAATTCATGAAATTCATTCTTTTTTAAAACCCTAGGTACGCCACAATTGACAGTTAACATTTTACTATGTCCACTACAACCAACTAAATTGAATGTTATTGAAAGTAACCAGAGCATCAATCGTTTAAAATCACTTTGTAGCAGGTACGTAGAATGTTTATTTTAATTTAGGAAATGAAGAATATACTGCTCAGTAGACTGTATACGAATGTAAGGTAAAATATATAACAGGTACTTGTAGATTTTGACCTCAACATATATCCAGAATATCTTCTTCCATCATAATTCTTTGACCATCAATTAAACCCAGTATCAGTAAAATATTACATTTATGATATAAAGTCAATGTCAAAGATTTAGATTGGCGAGATTTTCTTTTGCCCAATCGACTACCAATTGACTTTTTTTCTTTCTTCGTCTCACCAGGAATAATTTTCCATTATCAAATCGGCAAAAAAAAATTGGATTCTGCTAAAAACGACATCGGCAACCAAACGTTAGAAGGAGACTCAAGAGCTCGGGCGGCGCGAGAGTAACAGAGTTGAAAGGTGGATGGAAAAAAGGGAGCAAGGCATGGGCGTATAAAGAAGAGAAACAAGGCTACCGGAGGGAATAAGTGTAATATCCAATAATGGCGTAATTATGGACGGCCCATACGTTGCAAGAAGTGTATAATGAATATTGGTATTGCAATTATGAAAATGGGCCAATTTGGGTCGGGGGGGCCGAAAGGCCAACCGGTCCTCGCCGGGGCATTTTTGCAATTTGGGCAATATTCATTTAGGCCCGGTTTTTTTTAATGGGCGGTTAGGTGCGATAAACGCCTCGCCGTCGCTAACATTACAACGCACGGCTACCATCCTCCGGTGCATCTACACGTCACTACTACCAACCGAAGGACGTTGCTTCTTCGGTTGGTGTACGAACGGGTAATTGACTGGTCGCTGCATGGGAAAGGGGTCGTTTGGATTTTCATGAGTAGGGCATACCGGCGAGCAACGGAAAGTAAAGAAATATTGGCCCGTAAACCAAGTATTCTCTGGAAAATTTTAATTTTGAAGCACGGTAACGGAACCAACAAGCTGCTATACTAGAAAGATTCACCTCCAATTTCCTAAACTTATCCCTTGCAGGCTAACTCTCAACTAAACTCTTCTGTAATACAATATATAAACTACAATATATATATAAACTACTAAAAATAGATCTACTTTAGATCCTTTGGATAAAATATGCCATATAATTCCATTAATGACTCGAATTTCTGTAAATTGTATTATTTGCCAGCACTTTAATTTTAAAATAAATTTTAAAAAAAATTAAATTTAATTAAAAATTTCAATACTATTTACGTGACGCGTAAAATACATAGTAATTTTTGATTTATACTTGTGAGAAGTCTCATCACACTTTTAATCATTGTCCAACCAGTGACATTTAGTGCTAAAATTAATCAAAAATCGTATTATTTATATTTTCCAGCACTTAGCAAAAAAAATTAATTAAAAATTTAAATACTATTTACGTGAACCGCAAAATACATAGTAATTTTTTATTTATACTTGTGATAAGTCTCATCACATTTCTAATCCTTGTCCAACCAGTGATATTTAGTGCTAAAATTAATCAAAAATCGGTGATATACTTTTCATATTCTACGACAAAAAGTCGAATTTTAGACATAGAAAATGTAGGTTGTTCAATTTTTCAACATATGTATTAAAACCCATTAGAGCTAAAGTTTCACTTGAAGTTTCTTCTGAAGTAAAGTTTCAGCAGATCAAAATTCAGTAGTAGAACGATATCTACTTTTTTGTTTCTTTTTTGTTGTCAAATTTCATCGATTTTAGTACATTTATTCTAAATTTATGTTTTGGAACTTTGAATACCAAAAGTTACATCAATTCAAAGTCTGAGGGTCGAATAACCTGAACTCTAAATTATTTGATTACCTTGAAGTCAATCAGTAGATTTAGTAAATCAGTAGATCTCATATGGCAAGCTAATAAGTAAAATGACAACAATTTTTTTCTTTAACAAAACCTTTCGTATCGTTATCTCTTTTCATAAATTAACAAAAATTCAAATGATTTTTAAATATTTGGGTATGCAGGTACGATTATTTTTTCGCTTTTCGGTGATCGCCGCGTTGGCGAAGACACTCTCCGTTGACGTTTCGCCACCCATTATACACACTCACTGACCGACCCTACCCTACGTACCAGTCTGCGCCGGCCACGAAAGCCTACAACAACAGGTACGATTCATAAAAACCTCACGTTCCGTCAATTAATGATTAACTATGCAACCATTAACTTTCCACTTTTATGAAGGTTTCCAATTTTTGGTGTTCAGTTTTGGGAGAAATTTTTTTAGCTCTACGGAATCCTGCCCTTGTTTTACTGTAATGAGGAAATTTTATTGTTATATATGTATAATATACAGCTTACAGTTTACTACATAACGTTTGTACACAAGAAGCCTGAAGCCTCTTTTCGATTTTCAATATAAAACAGGTATATAAAATGGAATTGCAGTATTCTGACCCATTCTAAAATGTCGAATGGATTATTATAGTCCAGGAGCGCTCGTGACCCCATTTTCGTTAAATGTTTGATTCACTGAGGAATTTAGCACGGTGGTACCTTTAGGATAGATAAATTGGGAATCGAAAGTAGAGCAAATTTGCCAAAAAAAATGTTAACATAAAGTAAAGTTAATTTTGAATACAAAAATAAACAAGGCAGACAGTTTTGGAAATGTAAACGTAGAACCAAAGTACCGCAAAGTTGTATTTATAAAAAATTAAAGAGAAGTGTTTGATTCACGCTGAAATTTTAATAGCACTTTAATTAAATAAGATTTTAAGAGTACTTGCGAAAAACCAGACACTTTTGTCAATGTTTAATAATTGGCAGGCGGTAAACTAAATGTTACATGAGCTGGAGTGAGACGCACTACTGGCAGCAATGAGTGTGAGTGAGAGCATTTATCGGCAGCGTAGTCGGCTGTAGCGCTCTGCACTCCCATTGCCTATTGAAAGATCACGTGATCTTTTCCAGGTGTACCTGCTATTCTAATGTTTAGGCCGCAGAATTTTAGAGTAGAAATTTAAAAATACGTACGGTTTCATGAATATTTAAATATTTTTAATCCTCCAAGAGAATGTAAAAGGTTTTATAGTCCATCGAAAAGTAATAAAAATAATATAAGAACAACCTGGAGTATAAACGAAAAAGAAATTTCATGGTGGCCATTGATTTTTGAAATTTCATTTCCAGATCTTTCCTAGTTTTGCAGGTTAACAATTAAAAAATTACCTGTCTTAAATTAGTTATACTTAATTATGAAAATTTTTGAGTAACATTATAAATAAAAATAGCTCAAATCAAGTTAATGAATAATAAATTTTGCGATACTGAAGACATCTGGCAATCTTTTTAAACAAATAAATTCTGATGAAAGAAATATTTATAAAATTTGCAGATATAGTTTTTGGAATTTTCCACGTGTACATTTTTAATTATTTTATAATGATTTATTTCTTCAAAAAATTAACCAAAAAATTGTCAGATGTCTGTTAATTTCAGTATCATTACATTTTCAGTAAATCGAAGTCTTTAATACTGAATAGTTTTCTTAATAAATAAAAAAAATGTGGGCAAAATAGACTTAATCGAATATTTTTCTTATAGCAGATTTTTCGGGTACGTAATTAAAAACATGTATCAAATATTCGTCGATGCATTTTTTGTGATAATTTGTTGATTTAACAAAAAAATTGACACAATAAAACATAATGTTTTACATATCTTAGCGACATAGAAAATAAATTTATTCTCACATTTAAAATGTATAATGTATTTCATAATAGGTAGTTATGTATTTATATGTATTATAGTTGTTTATAATAGAAATAAATATTACAGATAATATAATAATAATAATAGTACCTACGTGGGCCTATTATACTTACAATTAGCGATGGACGCGAGTCCGGATATAATATTTTTTCATTAAATTCTTTCTTTAATTTTTTAATGATTCACAAATGAATAGTCAAATATGCAGACGTTTTCAGACGATGTTCAGAATATCATATAAGTGAAATCCGCTCGCGGACATGATCTGACTGAAATACGAACTTCACCTGTATTTGACCCTACAAAATTTGAAGAATTTCTATTGAGTTTGAAGGGACTAAGAAGTATTATAGAAAAAAGAACGGTTTTTCGCAAAAGTTAACAACAGATGAATTTTTATATCAAGGAGGTAAAATATGCAAAAATGTAAAATATACTGGGAATTATGTGAATTATGTGGATAAAGAAAATCAATCCATTTGTTTCCAAGAAGCTTCGTGTTAAGCTTCAAGAAGACGCAAACGAAGCTTAACAGCATATATAAGATTAAGTATTGTACTACGTTAAACCGGATTAGATTGGGTCCCATTTTGGCTGCAATCCAATAATTCTTTCAACTTATCATCATAGTGTAGGGGTGCACCATCCCGTTGAAAAGTTATCTAGTTTTCGAAAAGATGTGGTCGTTTTCTAAAATTTTACCATTATCAGTTTGAATTCTCTATAGCAATACCCTTTATTGAGTTTTATCCAGTTGAAGAAACTAAGTTGATTGCTTCTCCAGGAAAACCGAACACATAAACTTTAAGCATCTGTTTTGTTGAACATTGAACACATTTCATCTTCAACGGCATAATTTTTGAATTATGGAGGATGGTAACCATGGAGGTGATCATGGTCAATTTTTGTTGCTTCCACGAAAATATTCAACAACAAAATCGTGCTGGTACGTTCCAAACTTCGTTTCAAAGTGTCGGTATGTGCATCAACCACTAGCGATTCCAGCCCCCAGCATAAACGGCCGCACTTTTCGGAAATTGTTTGATTATACGAAACGTACCCAAAGTGCCTTATACTTAATAGCAAGTTTGTTATTTAATGAGGGCACGTACTTTCCGCGAAACGCTGATCAGAGGAAAGGAGGATTAAAATCAATTTCGGGTATCCCGTCCGCACAGAGTTAATTGAATTACCCTATTCGACTTTATTGTATGGCCTCTTCGTGACATTGTGACAAAACATTATGTGGTGATGCAATTATTGTGAACCAAGTGTTTAAGTGGGGGTTTTCTTCATTTTATGGATCTGGTAGACTGGGTACGTTAGTTCAGTATTCCACGCGCGTGTTTTACCTTCACAAATTACCGAACATTTCAGTCATCAGGGGAAAAAGTGTTTTATGTAACTATAAATAATAATGGTAAGTGTATTGAAGAAGATCCATGGAGATCTATTAATAAATAAAATAATCGGCGTTAATAACATCAATATCAACCGAGATAACAGGTGGTACTGCTTAAATGTGGTTCTACGTCGGTTTTTCTTTTCGGGTGTAATAAACTATAACCCCACAAAGTACACCGCAATGCAGTTATTATGTGAGTTTATTAAACAGCTATCAGAGCTCAAACGCCAAATTCCTGTATTTGAAGATGAAGAAGAAGAACTCGTCTTAGGTTCTTTCACCAATAACATAACATCACACTTAAATAGAGAGATTACAGGCAAGATAAAGACGTAATTTCACGCAATTTAGCGTATTTACCGTCAGATATTGGATCGAGTCGACTTCAAGCTCGATTTCTCGGTACTTTTTTTGTCGTCCTCTTTTGTTTGGTTCATTTTGTGAGTTTTCCGCCTCGTTCACATTTTTAATGGACACGCGTTCGGCGCTCTCCGGACACAAGGGGGCCGACTCAGACCGTTATTTTATTATTAAACGGTAAGTGGTAATAGCGGCGTAGAAATCAGATCCCCCGAGATAGTGGTTAATATATTGTAATCGAAAATTGAAGTCTTGCTTCACGGCCTGCTATCTGTTACGGCAATCGGCCGGGATGCTGACAATCCAAACCGAAACGCTGCATACCGTCCGTTAATCACAATTTTTACGTATTTTCGCGAATATACGACAATTGAACAAAAATTACCCACCTTAAAACATCGCTGTATGTGTTCACCCACCTTCGTTCAATGCTTTACTATGAGTACCGCCATCTCTTGACAACCGTACGAACTATAGACGTAGGATTCAAAAAAAATTAGTAGTGATAGTAGATAATCGTCTTTCGCTTTTAAGAAATGCAATTCATAACTATTAAGTGCGGAGATCATTAAATGCAGATGTGTACCGCCTATTTTTTTAGATCCTGTATCTCTTGCTGCTTAACGGTTTAGAGGGCAATGATGAAATCTATATGGAGTGATAATGCGTTTTTATCCGAACAGATGAACGCATTGTTCGCTGTCTGATCGGAAGATAAAACGGCCATTGTAGAGCCACTGGTTTTATAATCTGTTTTTAATGAGGCATTAGATTAATAGTCGGAAGCTTTTATATTTACCTGTCATATTGCGTTATTGAGCAGATTCCGTGTTTACTTTGCAATTTGTTATAACAATAGAACGCGAATAAATACGAAAACCCTACATTGGTTTTTGGTATTAGCTCTTTTAATAATCTAGAGTAATCTAAATCAAATAAATATATTTTAATAAATAATCCTAATAGCTAATCATAATATCTTTTTAAGTACTCGAACTGATTCCTAATTTCAACTTACAAGTTATTATATCGCTTTTAACTTTAATATTTTAATTAATTTGTACCAAGTAATATGTAACTATATATCAAGTTTTTATTAGCTTATGCTTTGTTATGCTATTTTTTCCAGCTCTGACAGGTACTTAATGGTCGAATAGTAATTTTACCCGCGTTACGATATCCATAAAACTCCCAGCCATAAAACTTATACATTGTTTCTCCATAAGAGGTTTTTCGCGACAACTTTCTTACAATCAAAGATATGTTAAATCTGCTTGCACTACAACAAAGGTTGTTCTATTCCTCATATAACACCAAAAATTCTTCGAAATTGACCATATTTAGGTTGTTATAAAATAAAAACTAGGTACAATATTTCGAAACGGCTTTAACTGCGTGAAAGCCCAATGCTAGTACTACTACAGAAAACTGTTGTTTGGTTAACAGTAGAAGACTAACAGGACGTGCAAATACCAATAAGGAAGCAATTTAATTACCCCCGTGCAGAATTTGCGATTCACTGCGTCCAATCGCCGCGACAAAAAACAATTATTAACGAATTAGCGAGCATAATGAAGGAGCGGCCGTGCTGGTCGTTTTTCCCGCGGCATTATTGCCTACCATGATACGGTGGATCCGTGACTGTTCGATCCGGAGAACGCCCGGGCCCCCTTTTGTGATCCCGATCTCCGAAATGACAGGACGTGTGTATTTTTGTTAAAATAAGGCCCAATTTACCAGTTAAGGTCTTCATTCTGCCCTAATTGGCTATCAATGACACAGCAGTATCCCGCTGGGTCCCTTTAATCTAAACCACTGCGCGAGATACAGTGCGCACAGAGCCGATGAGAAAACTAGTAGGCGCAGCCTGTTCACTATATACCGGGTGAGTCAATACCGAAATGAAGTCAGAGAAGACAAGACAACATTAACGTATCAAATTTTATTTTAATACTTTAAACCTTTTATAATAAAGAAGAACTTTTTAAACAGAAGCTATTAGAAGTAATAATTTATTATCATCATCACATAATCAATACTACAGGCATGTTAATATTAAACATTCAGAGATTAATATTAACATTTGCAGAAAATTACGATAACAAACAAGATGATCGAAGAACATTTTAGATGTCACATTCAAGTACTAAACATTATTTAGACACACAAACAATCAAAATTAGAAAGAATTTGAACTTAAAAAATATTGGTATAAGGCATCCTCTTCGTACCTTCAGCGTGAATATTGCACGCTGATATCACTTCCGAACACAACAGATCGTTACAGCATATATCCACGGCCAACATATCGTAGAGTTTTCCAATGTTAGATTGCAACTTCAAGAGCAGCGAGTCAAACCCGAATTTGCTCAAAAATTCGTAAGTTATCTCCGCAATCTTCTCGAAAGACGCGTCGTTACGCAAATAATTGTATATGTTTCCCCTGGTGTCGCTGTCAGTTGCAATGTTCGCATTCAAATAATCGATAAAAAATCTTCTCAACAAAAACCCGCACTCGTACTCCTCGTGCACTTTATTGCGCAATCTGTACTCTTCTATCACGGAATTAATGTCCAAGTCTACGTACGACTCTACCTCGAAGGTACCGAGCGCGTTGTTCAAGCAATTAGTACAGTTTGGCTTTGGGGCCACCAAAAAACCCGGAGGGGGCGGAATAATAAAGACATCAGGTTTTTCCGTTTTACGAATCTCCAGGTATATTTCGCAGGATTTCCTGGTTTTGACGATTCTTGCTTTTGGGGCGTACATGGAACTGAAAGGGGAGTTTATTTCGTTAAATGACTCCTTTGCAAATGATGATTATGAATTTCTGGTGGGATAATAGTCGTGATCAGTTTTGACACACACGTCAGCTATATCTAAGGACTTTACTTGAATTTGAGTGACACAAAAATGTCACCAGAATACCAAGACTCTTTTATACACAGGTGTCTACCGTAGACCGGCCATTAGAAATACATGGGGAACGGATAAAGCTAGATGTCTGAAAATTTCATTCATTTTCATTAAGTATTCTTATAATAACATGAATAAAGATTTGATTTGATTAAGCTTTGTTAATTTAAATGGAATGACCCCAATTTAATTTTTTTTCTTAATCTACATTCAATTTTCAACCACTTTCGTAATACGTTTCCCAGGCCTAAACTTAATCGTTTTCGAGATATTGATTTTTTTCGCAAAAATTATACAACCCCAGCAATATTTTGAAAAATCGCATTTTCATAATTAGACTTATGCGATAATGTTCATGCTTCATTAATTAGTTGAGACATCGAACTTTTTAGAAATATACCCAGTGGGACATTCGCACATACATTCCTTACAAAACTGAATTTTGAAACAAGAAAACTTTAAATTACAAAAAGTGATTTTTTTTTAAATGGCACCTACCAATTATTTTTATCTCATTGAATGTAGAATTAAAATTGTCGTTAAACGGTATTAGTTTTCTCTCTACCTAAAATGTATAATTTTCTGATTATTTAAGGTTTTTCGAGCTCTTGCTGCAAAAACGATCCTTTGACAATACATTAATTTGTTGTAAATTGAGTTGCCTACCAATTAGTTATCAATTTTGACGTTTATGTGACTTAGGTTGGTTGATTTCATATTTAGGGTGAAAAATTAACGCACCTATCATTTGGAAATCGTGTTATCAAGTTATTTCACATGTTTAGCGCTTGACAACATAATGTAGTTATGGTTTTAACTTATTTCTATGGTAAATTAAAACATAAATTACTAAAGAAAATGTTCAAATCGCTCTCCATTTCTTTCTAAACAAATCAGAATTCTTGATTGCACTCCACTGACAGTTGCATTTCGAATTTCAATCGGATCTAATGCATCAAAAGCTCCTCGAACCCGATTTTCCAATTCCTCTCGGGAGTCAGCGGGGTAGAATAAACATTGCTTTTGATGTGATCCCACAGATAAAAATCCATCGAAGTGTGGTCTGGCGATCTTGCAGGCCAGTTCCCTGGATATTCTCTGTGTGTTTCTTCCGCATTTAACAGTTCGCTTAAAATATTCTCTCCATCTTTCCATCTTCCTTTGTTCTTCAGTTATTATGTTTCCATCTTTACATCTGATCCGGTGTGTCAATTACTCCCCTTTTCTTAAAATTTTTAGCACCTTATAAAAAGGCTTGCGATTTGTTTTGCTGTCCTCTTCCATCTTCTTGCCAAATTATTCTCAAGATCTTAACATCCTTAACAAATATTCTTTGTTCCTTGTACTTCCTATAGTTTTCCTCAGTTCCCCTACTCAGATATTGCTTCCGTCTTATTTTCTTTATTTTTATTTGTTCTTTATATCCTCGTTCCACTAGGTTGTTTGTTTTTTTCTTTTTATCTATGACCAATGTCCCACAATCCTATGACGTGCTTAATATGCTTTTCTTAAACTCTCTCCACATTTGGTTTATACATTTATCTTTCCATTTTCTTTCAAGTTCATTCATTTTTATTAGTTTGCTGCCACTGTTCTATTTATACGATTTATTACTTTTTCTGATCTTTTAGTACCTTTCCCAAGTTTTTTTGTCACTTGGACTTTTGTCAGTTATCTGGAATGTATTTGCAATTATTAAGTTATTTTCCATACGAAAGTTTATGTCTTATTCCATTTTTGTTTCTATGGTCTTCTCCGTACCATATGTATCTCCTAGGATAATTATTCTTCCCAATAATGTTGGGAAGAATAAGTTTTTTGCTCAATAATGTTCGGAAGGGTTTAATTTCAACTGTATCAACTGTGAGTTGATAGTTTTTAATAAATTTATAAAACATTTAGGTTCATTTAATTACCGTTACGAAACCGTTAAACGAGAAAAAATCCGTCCATATAAAATTTAGTGAAGATCGAGTTTTGCGAAATTATTATGGATAGATTGAACCAAAATATCAATTTTGTTAGCCACATTTTGTTTTCTGGCGAATTTACATGTTGTTTAAATGGGCACCTAAACCGACACAACTGTAGGTATTGGTCAGACCAAAATCCACATTGGATGGAGCAACTTCACACTCAACGACCACAAAAAGTAAATGTTTGGTGTGGCATTATTGGTAAACACGTTATAGGACCCTATTTTATATAAGGAAATTTGACCTCGGCACGATATTTGTTA
>JAWQRJ010003003.1:0-12645 GCA_033557515.1 Diorygopyx duplodentatus | reverse complement strand
GTGTTCAATCTTCTGGGCTTTCCGGTGATCGCCGCGTCGGTGAAGAAACTCTCCTTTGACGTTTCGCCGTTCGTTGCAGACGGCATCTTCAGAACTAACCCCTGCCTTATGCACAATCAGTTTTTGGAAATTTGGTATCAACTTTTTGGATTTCCGGTGATCGCCGCGTTGGTGAAGAAACTCTCCGTTGGCGTTTCTTCACCGACGCGGCAATCACCGGAAAGTCAAAAAGTATGAACACCTGCCGCGAAAGGGGAGGTAACTTACTAAATACAATCGCAATTATTCTTCAATTATTCTTCACTATTCTATGTCTCCCGTTGCCATAAAAATGCAAGTGAGGAAGCAGTAACTCAAAAGTATTGCGCAACATGAAATTTTCATAAATTAGATTTTTCAATTAGTAAGATCTCAGTAAGAACTTGGCAACTTGTTCAATTCGTAGCTATACACCTATCGCCTCTGAGGCATATCGAGGCACACAGAGGAATATATAATGGTTACAAATAGATTGGTAGTTTTTCGTGCATTCATAAAAAAAATTGTTTGATGTCTGAATTCTGGACATTGAAGATAGTACTTTTTAAACTTCGGCCACTCTCTTTCCATATCAAAGCAAATGAATTGTTTGTTACAAGTTCATTTCATAGTCTATCAACACGATCTATGCATCATTGGAAAGCTTGATTCTTTCCCTATCTATTTCTGAAATGATTCACAAAGAAGGGAGAATGCTGGATCTGGATGTCGTTCCTTCACGCATCTTTTCAACATCACATATATGAAATAAGCTGAAATACTGCTGTAATTTGTAAACTGCTATAGTTCATCTTCAGAGTTAGGAGAGAATTCAATGATGTACCATCTTAGGTAATTATATTTGTGGCACATCTCCAGCAGGCTTGAATATAGGTCTGTTGCATGGATTTACTATTATGCATATCATCGAGAGGGCTTCTGTGAATCGATGCGACTTACAGAATATTACAGAATATTGTTAAAGCCTCCACACCTGAAAGTTCCTGCTTCCTACCTCGCAAAAGCCACGAAGCTCTGGATCCATACGCTTGATTACATCCTGCATTACCTCCCTACGGCAAGAACAAATATCTTTCTGCGCTCTGTGGTTATATCAATGTGTGGATATGCGAAAGATCTTCTCGATTGCGCGTTCGTATAATTGGATTCTGAATGTCTATGAGGCACTTTGCCTTTTTTATGAGATAGGTACTTTAAATAAGATACTCTCTTGTGCTATCTATTATCATTGTTATTGAGGATAGTCGGTAGTGGTCGATGATAGTCGGTTCTTGTTTTCTCCGTTTGGTGGCTAGTTTTTTTGTCAATTTTATGTTTCGTCGAATTATATCACCTTTGGACCAATACTGAAATAAAATGTTTCTACACCCTCTATTTATGTAAAAAAACACGATTATAACTGGCACAAATTCACAGAATTTACCTGCAATTTCAACCTTTATTATTACAAACATTCTAAACCCCTTTCCGTGAAATATAAAACTAGGGAATGCCGTGGTTGTAAATTTCGGCATTTACTAACTTACTAATTAGCAAATGCAGAAATGTAAAATGTTTATATCGTAAACGTTTTATATTCTAGACCATTAAGTTTTAGATTAATAATAGTTTTCATATACAAACAGGTCACCTGTGTAGTAACCCCATTTTTTAGAATTTGGTTAACTTTTTATAAAAATGTATACCAGTAGTTGAATGAAGACTGACGTGATACACACTGCTCATATTCTGAACAAATCGTCCATTTTCAGTTGCGCACAGTCGAAAATAATATAGCTGTAACACAGAATTCTGTTATACCGTATTAACAAATTCTATTATAATAATAATTGAGCATCGAATTAATTATGTTAAACGAATTCCAAGTAAAATGTTTTGTTTTAGTGCAATTTAACTGTGTATAGATAATCACACAATGGATTGCGTGAAACACTCGTTACGATTAAATAAAAAAATATTTAGAGCGTACGATTATTGAAAGCTCACGCTAAAAGTACGTATAAATTATTAATCACAGAAGTACACATTCACTTAACTGTATTATTTAATCAAATTGACGCTTAAACAACGCAACTAATAAATTCATGCACATTCAAATCAACCAAAAGTCATAAGAAGAAACTTAATAAATTAATAAAGTCACAGAAATGATTCTTTAACATCTAATCCAATTGTCAGAACCTCTTAGTGAGTAGTAAATGCTTAACAAAAATTTTATATCTGGCGAATTAATGTTTTAAATATAATAAAATTGGAACATCCAAATTAATTTAGGAATAATATTATACTATTCTGATTGTGAACGTTTATTACTATATTTGCAACCCTACATGTTTCGGAGCACTACTGTCTCCATCCTCAGGGGTAACAAAATCATTAATTGAAGCTAACATTAAGTACAATATTGTATACGTTTTTCCTTTCTGCTACCCCCAAAATTTCATATAGATAGTAGCTATTTTCGATTAGATTTTTGAAAAATTAAAAAAGTTTTAATTTCTAAAATTGTTGTTTTCTAAACAAACTTGAGATGGCTTGTTTGAGTGTTTAAAAGAGTATAAAAAGCTTAAATATTTCTCATATTGTCATAACAGCAAAGAGCTTGTAAATTGTAGCAATAGGACTTTAATTATTCAAGCATTGTTGATACTGCCATTAACAATAATGATGCAATAAGGATTTACCTATTATAATATTTTTTAAACTCGCAAAATGCTCTCAGTTAGCTGTGATTTCTCGATGGATTATTTTAGTAAATGTACTAAAACTTTGAATGCCCCCGTAACTTAAAATTATTAAATTCATATTAAATTTAAATTTAATATGAATTTCATTTAAAGTATAAATTTATAATTTAAAATATTAATATAATATTAATATATTATTGCACTATATTATAAATAAAAATTAATCACCGACACTCGTTCCTTGCGCCAAATCGTTCATTAATAAGATAAACATTGATTCTTGTAAACTGTTTGGTGCTACTATTCCCTGTTCTGACATAATTTCCGCAGTCGACGTACTGATACTGCACTGACTCAATCAAGTGCTGATTAATGTCTTTTTTTCGCATTACCTCCCACAGCTTCTCCCTTAGCACACTATCAAAGGCCTTCTGTAGGTCTACAAAGCAGATCGTTACTATATTTCAGTGATTTAGCTATCAGCTGTCGTAGACTAGCTAACTAGATCTAATATTCTGCATATTAGATCTTGCGTTCCCCTTTCTTCCCTGTTGATTGTCCTCTATTTTGCCTTCTAGTTCTATTTGAAGTTTTGTTTCTACTGCGCTCATATATCTTTCTAGCTGTGCTTACCAGCAAAACTACAGGGGAGTTATCGCAAATGGTTTTGTCACTTCTCTTAAATACGGGCATAATAACTGTCACCTTCCAGTCTCTTGGTACAGTTCTGTTTTTCCATGCTGAATTTATCACTTTGTGTAGTAATCTGTAGCCTTCGTCTCCCATGGCTTTAATCAGTGCAGCGCCAATTCCGTCCTCGCCGGTCGATTTCCCATTTCTGCATCTCCCGATCGCTCGAGTTTGCTGATGTTGACATCAGCAAACTCATTTCACTTATAATAAAATAAATATAACTTTTCATTTAAAATTAAAATGTAAAAAAAATATTTTTTACATGAACAACCTATGTGAATTTATATTGAAATTTATTAAGTCCTGTTAAGTATTAAAAGTTTTAATTGATACATATTGCATTTTTAAATTAATCCAGCTATTTTCTCCAGTCAAAATTTTTACATTACTTTGGTGTTTTTAAGCAAATGACTGTAACAATACACAATATCTTGTCAATCATAAAAGTACATTATTTATTTATACTGCTATTTAAAAAAAATCGAGCCAGAGACATACCTATTGTGAACAGTTAGCCCCTAATTATTCAATAATTACGTTTTTGGGTAATACGTTTGTTTTTATGAAAAAAGTATAGTCAGAAAAAATTCTTTCGACTTTCGACTAAAATGTTTTCAGGGTATTAGCACTTCCGGTTATACCGGAAGTAGAATCCAACTTTCTTATTTTAAATCGGGCGCCCCTGTATATTATTACATTTTTAGATTCTACGTGATATTGAAAATATATTTCACGTATAATGTCATAGATTAACCTTACTTTACACTTATTTAAAGTTTTATGTCAAAATTGATGTTTGCAGAATGGGAAACAATTATAATTTTTTCTCATACGAAGGACTTTATTATTTACTTTGGAATGTTTTCCTTGTAGAAGAGGACCTGCTTTAATAGTTTTTGTTTAAAATTGTTATAATTATTAATACACGGGGTGTTCGAAAAAGACGTATAAAAACGGAATTGCAAAAAAACTGCTAAAAGTGAATTTTTCAAATGGGAAGCCCATATTTTTATTATTTTATCCTATTCCGCATTAAAAACAAAGGTGACTTTGTATAAGGTTGTCTGTTCCAAAAGTGGGTACTTTTTGTAATATTCACAAATTAACATTTCTACTGCAAAAATGCTACGGCGCCTTACGTTCACGTACAATTAGTTGGCCATGACGACGTTTGGAAAACAACTGTCATTCGATTTTTGATGATTTCAAACGATCATGCCGGGACGTTTAAATTATACCAACGAAGATTATTTAAATTTATTTGTTATTTATGGAGAGTGCCATAAAGTTATTTCAAGAACATGCGATACATTTGCAACCCGATATCAGCAAAAACAGAAGTCATCAGCAAATACCGTTAAACGAATTATAGAAAACTTCCAAAACTTTGGATCCGTCAAGGCAACGGTAGTGACAAATAATTGTAATATTATTTATAAATGGAAAAGAAGACTGTAAAAAAAACTATAAATGCAATTCAATGTATAGTACAATGCAATTCAGTAAATGTTCAAATTGATGCCCTTGAACGTCCAGAAAATGTTCCGAGTACTGATAAATCTGTAGAGCGAAGTGGTCAAAGATTTCGTCCATTATTCCATTTGATCCATTGATCATAAAACAAGTCTTATAGATAATTGTTGCCTAAATGGCCATTGTGTGGAGATGCCCCATCATGTTGATAGAACAAGTTTCTATGATCAACCAGCGACAAGTTGTGTAAATAGTCAACTTCAAAATTACGCAAGATATTGATGATGATTCTCTAATAATGTGAATTGCGTCAATTAAAAATCCCATTTTTTAGTAAATTTAGCTTCGTCTCTCCAAATATTATCCAAAAAAAGTCGCTTTCGTGTGACCGAAGTAAGGCAAATTCACAGAATTCCACTCTTCTTGGAAAATCAGTGTATTTCATATTCTGGACTGCAGAAAACGCATATGGGAGAAACTTGTGTTTCCGTAAAATCTTTAGAATTGATGATTGAGTAACATTGATCCTGATTCCAATGCTACTTGTCTTGTAGGTATTGTTGGATATGGGACGAAATATCTCAAAATTGCCGTTTCAATATTTTCATTATTCACAATTACATTTTTTATGGATTGGATAAGGTTTGGCTGCCGATAATTTTCAAAAAAAAGGTTCAAGTTAAATAATATATTCAAAAACACGAACTGCTTAAATCAAAGCAAATTAAACCAATTACATTTTAAAGAAATAATTAAGTTAAATGTTCGAAATGACCTACGTTTTCAGCCAGACAAAGCCCTAATCGGAAAACACACTCCACAATTTCCACAATTTCTGGTGTAATTAAACGGATTACGTTTGTTATTCTTGCCTTCAGGTTAGCAATTGTGTGTGGTTTGTTCACATATACCTTACTTTTCATATATCTCCATAAAAAATAGTCCAGGGCTGTTAGATCTGGGTATCTAGCTGGCCACACCCTAGTCCCTCAACGTCCAATTTGGAAACACGTTGTCCAAGCATGTCCTAACTGCAAGGGCATAATGCAGAGGTGCTCTATCTTGCTGAAACCAAATTCTTGGATAGGGTAGATCAGGTTCCGCTTCGTTTGGGAACATAACAGCAAGGCATCCATTGCTAATGCTCCACGATGTTTTTCTTTGTATATCCCTCACATGACCAACATTGCGAAATCGATCTTCTATTCTGCTAATCGTTGATACTGGTCGATCCGGGTGGTTGCACAGGGGTGGGTTAACAGTACACGTACTTCTTCATGTGCCCGTGTTCTGTCGTCATATCCAATCATCATTAATATCTCAATTCGTTCTGCTTTAGAAAACACCATTTTGGATAAAGATGTAGTGCTAAATCAATTCTGTTAAGAATGTATTATGTTGCAGCAGAAAACTAGACTGAGACATACAGTCTGCAAATCTGATAAACTCAAATCATCATAGGATGGTATTTAAAAAGCACCCTATGATGTCACATTACGCAGAGGACGAAAAAATGTTATAATCTATACCAAACAGTTTACCTGTTCGAGCGTTTTTTTGAACTTTCATTCACAACCATTTTACTGATTTTACTCACCTTAGCTGCTACGCACGGTATATAATTAGCCTTTAATTGACCAAGAAATGTAAATTTTTGTAAAACCTTTATGAATAAATCCTTATTAATTTAATCATAATATTTTGTCACTGTGTATTTCTGCTTCAACTCCCTTCTCGATAAAAAAAATAATTATTGTAATCTTGTAACTAACCAGGTGATTGCATATTTTTTTCATGTTTTATACTTTCATTGCTAATTACGATATACAGATAGTCAATTTAACTTGCCAAAAATTACTAATGTAGGTTTTTCATTCGAACCAAATGACCAAACAGTCCATGGACAAAGGTATTCTATTATTGGATGAAGTATATCTGCTATTACTATATCACTTAAAAATACTCCGTTCCTAGCCCAACAGCCTTCAAATGAAAATTACCAAGAAATACACTGTTATGGTTCTTTGACCTTTAATCATACTAATTTGAAAACTAAAAACATTTTTAAAAATTATAACATCACACATGTAAACAAAATAAATAATAAAATTTGTAACATGTTATTAAATTATAAGCAAAAAATCCCTATAACGAAAAAAATGGTATTTACTCAGTGCAATGTCAATTATGGTAAATTTTATATTGGCCAGACAGGTCGCAAACTATCAAAATGGATACAAGAACATAAAACCAAACTGTCTGCGACTCTTTTCAAACATCGAAGGAGAGACGGGTCACAATACAGATTTCGAGAATGCAAAAATACTCCACTTTGTAAATAAAAGCAAGAAAATGGACTTGCTAGAATACTTAGAAATTGAAAAATAGAAAAATACTTACAGTGAAGTATTTTACTCCTTAACGAATAAATAAACTTTGATTACACACCCCTGTTCACTATACTAAATTTGTAACTCTTTCTAAGTTTATAATATTATATCTTTATTATTGTATTGTTTTTAAAGTAAAGTTATTGCGCTTGCCCATATTTATTTTTATTTTTTTTGTTCTTTTCCAATACATATTTTTTACACCCAAACCAGTTTTTAAATATACCGCATGTATTTCATAAAATTTTATTCGTTGTATGTAGGTCAGCATACGTGTTCGTTTCGTTTCGTTTTTATATTTTACTCATCAAATTGTTAAATGTTTCTCTTTTCAACCATAGTGATTTAAATATTTACATAGTTGTGATATACTATTTATATTCACGTAAGTTTTATTTATATTTATGATTTATTTTGCATATTTTAAGATGTATCGTGTAATAACCTTTTTGTAACACAATTTTTCAAACATTTTTCCTATTCTTGTATAGATATCAGTATATTTATTATATTTATATATTTATTTATTTATTATATTTATTATTTATTTATTATCAGTATAACGGTAGCAGGGGTATGTTAAAGGTAATGATTTATTTAAATGATTATTATATGATGTATATAAAGAAAATGTGTTATTTACACAAGCCAATAAATTGTTGTTTTTACAGTAACAGATTAACGTAATCTTGCATAAATGAATACCTAGCAATAAAAAAAACAGCGGAGTAAGCATAAAAATCATTATGTTAATAGGAATTAACTAGGTGTAGCATTCTTGGAACGTTTAGATACGTTATGGTCATAGTCTGTTATAGAGCAAGTCAACCTTTCTAATCCTCTATAATTATGTGTTTTAATGGGTAAATTTTAAATACGCTCAGAAACAATTTCGGAAAAATGAAGATCGATTTTAATTAGCTCAAAAACAGCCTTCATATACTTTTTTTTTAACAGTGGAGGAAATATTTCGACTACAAATTCGAAATCAGTATGAAATAGCAGTTAAAAAACTGGTTTTATTGCAAAGGTAAATATTTTTCGCCAAAAAAATGTTCTTGAAAATTTATCATTTTTACATCTCAACTCTGAAAATTCAATTTCAAAGCATTTTTTTCGTTTTAAATATCTAGAACTTCATATGCTTTAAGAACGTCATACTGGTGCTTCGCCGTTTCAGGACAGTAAATTGATTCTTACAAAATCATATATAAGCCTAAACCTATGTAATTCTGAATGAAACTTTGAAATTAAAGGGGAACAGAATAATGCTTCAAAATCTGTCGCCCATTTTAGGTGATAAAAAACTTTTAGGGGATTGTTATCAACTATTTGTTACTTTTGGAGGTTGTTTTATTAATATAGTGAGTAAATAATTTTATTATTTTTTAAATAGTTACTGCATTTAAATATTAATATATATTTAATATTTAAATTAAAATATATTCATTGTATATTTAATAGATAATAGTTGTACGAAATAAGAATTTCGATGCATATAACACTTTTTTAATTTTTTTTTTTTACATTTTAACGTAATAAAATGCGAATAAATAATCACAAGGTGAATAAATTAAAATAGGCGCGCAATAATTTTATGTTAGTATTTATTTATTTAATTTAGAATACATTACAATAGCTTGAAAACTTCGTTAGCAGAATCAAACGTTCAGGCGAGATTTCGGATGCCAGGGACCAACTTTGATATCAAGCGGCGAAATAATTATTATGCTTGGACAAACCAATGGTAAGTGGTTAATGCTGTACTGGCCCAATTGTGTAGTGGTTTCCTGTATTGCGGGCTTCCAAAACACACAAAAAATTCCGTTGTTTGGAATATCCCTTTTTTTTACTAGTTAACAATGCAGTGACTATCGATTTTAGTTTTTCATTCATAAAGTGAGAGTTTCTATAAACAAGGCTTCTCGACATCATTGCAAAAGCATTGGTTCTCTTTGAGATCTTCGCGTGCAAAGAAGTAATTGTCGAATGGGATATCGACTGGATTGCGAACTGGTCTTGTTTCAAAATCATCAGCAACTTAACTGCATTCCTTCAAAGAAAAATCTTCTTTTTTTTCAAAGCAGAACCTTTTTCTGTCAGCATATGAAGGACCTGTATATCTTATGAAAGTAGGATATTCTTCAGAAAGTACCCGTGTTGGAATTCATGTCGGAATTCAGACAATAAGCAGATAAATATATAATACAGCAGATAAATTTCCCACACTTACCAAAAGCTTTGAAAAGCTTATTTTTGGTTTGTTACACTCTAAAGTTTTCAGTTTCATTATGTTTATCGTTTAGTTTAGAAAGTGAAATTTTATCTACTGTGTTATTCTTATTTCAGTACTTAGTTCTTAGTTTTCAATTTAATTGAGTTAACTTTTTTAGTTTGTCTTCATGCAGGCTGTCCCACAACCCTATTCGCAATTGAATTTTAAATTAATTATCCACACATTCTATAAATAGTGTATACAGTTTACCAACTTTCTTGTTTAATTCCTTGTAAACATATCATAAGAGATATATTAAGATATGTATATTTAACCTGCATTATATTCTTACATTAACAATCTACATCGCAATTTAAAATTTATTATTGAAACACAAAATTATTGCAAAATTTGTGATATTAAGTTATAATAAATGTTGTTTGTTGATGTTTAATTCATAGGCAGGGCCCTGTTCGACTGCAGCTTTATGAAATGTGGTATTAGCATTTCATAAAGCTGCAGTCGAATAAAAATAAATTTTAAAACAGCGTGGCGTTTTAAATCGATGTGATTCGAATTGAATTGTAAATACGTTTTTAAATATGGAATTGTTAATTATGCCTGAGAGCTACAAACGGGTGGATCAGGTGCTGCTCCGCCCCTGTTGGCAAGTATGCAAATAGAATAAATTACTCGGCTATACAAAATGAAATCTAAATCGAAATGGAAACGCGACTAATCACAACCACCAAGAGAGTTAAGTAAAACTAAATGAATCTCGGAAACGGGATAAGTTTCCCCATTAGGGGGATTCGCGATGAAAGTCGGAGGCGTGGTCTTTGCGAAAACAAATTAAGAAAGATTTAATTGACAAGCCTGTCCTCAGAAAGTTAGACAACGAAATGGGACGTCCCTGATTAACTGAAGTTCCTACAGGAATGTGGGGACCTCTGATCACATTGAAATTGGGGTTTTTCAATCAAATTCAGAGATTTTTTTGCCGGGTGCAATGCAGTGGTTTTCAAACTGTTGCGCAAGCAATCCTAAAAGGAACCTCGAAAATTGAAGTATTTATTTAGAAATATTAGCACCAATTAATAATATGATGTAACTCTTATTCATTATCACTTGTAATTAACATAAAAATAGAATATTATACGCTTTTAAAAATGAAGAAAAATAATGCATAAAGCATTTATGATTGTCGTTTTAATCAAAGACCATACAAAATACTATTGATTTGACCTTGAGTCAGTGTAATATTTGTATTTAACCATCTTTCAACGAACACTCGTTGATAACGTTGGACTTTCCGGCGTAAAGTAAATCCCCTGGACCGGATCTTTGTTTCTGTTTGCACACTTAGGTATAAATACTACTCGCTACTCGATTTTGAAGCAATGTATTGAAAACTTTCATCAGTATCTCTTCTAAACTTGCAGAAAATGGCAAAATTCATCGCATTTACTGTGATAGTGGCGTTGTGCTTGTCCATGGTTTTGAGTATCCCGCTCCCAGAAGAGGAAGAAGGTAATATTAAACATTCTGAATATTTTTCGCTTATTTTAAAACGATATATTTTAGTTGAAGGCATTATAAGACAGAAGAGAGTAACTTGCGACGTGCTAAGTTTCGAAGCCAAAGGAGTCGCTGTTAATCATTCTGCTTGCGCTGTACACTGCCTTGCTTTACGCAAAAAAGGTGGCTCTTGTCAAAACGGAGTATGCGTGTGTAGAAATTAATATTTCTAATTTTTCATATATTTTTTATATAATTTCAATTGTGGAAATAAATAAATATGTAATAAATAATTCGTAAATATTAATGTTTTAAAATTCCTACTCCAAAAAATATTCCTTACCCAGATATTTAAGAATTATTAGGGCACCATGAGATTTTTTTTAAAAAACCTGGGAATTTAACTTTATATAATTTTTCATGATTTTAAAGTTATTGAATTTGGGATGTGTAGAGTTAACTAGGCTACAAATATAGTAATTAAAAATCGATTAATCCAAGAGAAATTTATGAGAGAAGTGGGGATAATTGTCGAGAAAGTTCGATTTGATTTGATTTGATTTTATAAAACATTTCGTCTGGATATACAATTAATCGGGAAGTATTCGACATGTTTACTATCGAAACGGTCGGGTTGATTGTAAAACAGTAAAGAAATTGTTAAACAGTATCCCTGGTATTATTTACCCGCATCGCATCGGTGTACAAAATACATATTTATGGCTCCAAAATAATACAGGAAGCTTTATTGCCAATTGGTCAACTGTAGAAAGAAGCCGACGAGTCGCAGAATAGAGATTGAAAATATTATCACGAGCATCAGAGGTGTCAAACCTCCTACAGTGATAGTCACCTCAAATAGCTGAAGAGTATTGTAATATGTATAGTAATTAAGAATAATGATTAACAAACGTATTTATTTAAAAATACACTGCGTACCATCTGTAATCAAATTTTAGTATTAGTGTAGAAGTTTGTGAAATTTTTACTTCTCTTTTGTGTAATTGTAGTGAACGCACTATATTGTGAAGAAAAATTATCGGAAGAAGTAAAGGGGCTCACCAATTTATCAAAAAAAGTCAAACTATACAATATAAAATCCCCGTATAAGAAACTATTTCATAATAATAACATAAAAAGTTTTATGTGAAAATTTCCACGCCTTGTCGATATCTTAATAAAAATAAACTTTTAAGTGTCATCTTTCAAGCCATATAACACCTTTAGGAAGCACTGTGAACACATCTTTAGTTGAACCTTTCAAAGTAAAATTGGCCACATAATCATTCCTCAAAGTCATTCCTTCAGTATGTTTAGAAACTAAATTTAGATTTTTAACACTTTTATTCGTCAACCGGTTTCGGTATCATAGTACTATCATCACGAACAAACATGGACTTCTTGATTACAAAAGTATCATTACAAACTATAATTAAAATCACGTGTTAAATAATTGTAAACATTAGGTTAAGTGTAACTTACGTTCTACACTTCTACGAACTGTGCTAACGTTGGAATATTAATCCTGATTGGTTGTATTGTACATCGAAGAAGTTTAATTAGATGATAACACATTTGAAGTTACTTAAAATAAAAATTAGATTATTTCTAAAAGACATGCTTGCCTTGC
>JAWQRJ010003002.1:0-12646 GCA_033557515.1 Diorygopyx duplodentatus | reverse complement strand
CATTTAATGCCCATAACATTTGAAAGGAGATATTTCTAACATCTCCGTTTTTACGTAGATCTTAGAGATATTACGTAAAACAGCACTAGCTAATGCGACATACTCCTTGGATGGGCCAGGCGCGACTAACCTGCCGCAAACCATAACGCCCCACTACGTATTGAAGAATTTGGGCGCGGCGTAAGTTACGGTGGGGCGGACACGCGCATGGCAATGACCGTGCTAATGGTACGGGAATATTTATTTTGGTTGTATACATATCGTATGTATTGTATAAATATTGCATATGATTCGAATTGGAGTTACGATTTGGTATACCTTTACGGATAGTGCTAGGAATATTGTGATAGGGTCGGTGGCGGCTGGGTGATTCATAAATGGTCCATAGTTGCGTTTGTTTTTCCTGTATATTGGTTGAAGCATTTGGTTGGCGTATTACCCGTTTTTCCTTTTTTATATGTTCTATATTCATATTCCTAATAATAAGTTGAATAATGTACGAAGGTGGTGGGACACCACCTGCCAGATGGTGGCATTCTTGAATTAAATTTAGAGTTTCTTTCGTTTGATCTGGAGACATTGGTATACGTTTGTGGTTTCCATATGTGTGTCAAAGCTATTCATGGTGTCTGTAATTTCAATTGCGTTATGGTCAATGCCGTCGGAAAATGATATAATGGAATGCACACTGGCGTTTAAAATCAAGAGAGTTTGTATTCATCTTCTGGATGGTTCATCGAGGGGGATGGCCCTCCCAAGGGTGTTCCAGAAGGATGTTCAATGGGATTTGATAGCAAATTTGAAATTCGATGAAATGTGTATATTCCCCCAATTTTGAAGTATAGCTTTTAAAACCACTTGGCATATAAGTAAGTCCATTTTTTTTCTTTCTTTTCCTATGGCTTTCTTTTATTATTATTTCTAGCGTCTGATGATCCAACTCGATTCTATCTTCCACTTTGAATTGTTCTATTTCTTTTTAAATCTCTTCATTCGGTAATGCATAATCTATCACCGACTTCCCTCTTGCTCAAATATAAGCATACTTCCCCTTTGCACCCTGTTCTTTATTTCCATTGACTATTTCCTTCCATTCTTGTTCATGGACCATTTTCAAGAATTCCTTTCCCGCACTATTTTCCGTCTGGTCTATGGATGCCCTCTCCACCCCCATCTCTTCCTCATCTGTTTCCCATCCTTTCCATTGAGTCTTCTCCTATTATCAACCTTGTCATTTGCGCTTCCACCGCCCACTCTGTTAGTTTCCTTCTTGCCTCTTTCATTTTTATGCTATAGAACGTAATGAGTTGGAGTCTTTTGTGTTCCACCTTTCCACTACTCGCTCATTCTCTCTCATATCACTCACACCCTCTTCGTCTTCATTGGGTTCTTTTCGTGTTGCCGTGATGATACCTCCCTATCCTTTGCCTTTCACCTTTTCTTTTGCAGCATCATGCCATTTTCACACATGTCCACTAGACACCTTACCTACCCTTTATTCATTCCCTACCATTCTAACTGAAGCACTTTAACTTAATCAAAGAGTTTATAAATAACACTTTCCACATCTTGCGAAGTCTGCAGTTTAATGCTTAAGCCTGCAGTTTAACCAGACAATAATACTGATACCGTTTCTTGAATTATGTTAAATACAAATTTGAAAACTGATGATAAATAATTAACCCTCCAATTAATAAGTTATAGTGAAATTTAAAGTTTATCTTATTTAACTTCATACTTAGCTTCATATTTAAATCAAGCATTAAATTTTAATCGGAATCTAGTTTAGATTCACCATTTTTCTTATTAAATATTTGAATCCTAAAGCCGGGAAGTTTCTTTAATGTAAACCACATTGCACGCCCCTCTGAGCCAGCACTTTTATGCATATTTACTTTTTAATGAAGCGTATTTATTAATCGGTCGTCTACTCACTGTTGAAAGCTCCTCCGAAATTCATGTCGTCATAAATATGGATGCGGCCCTTTTTTGTGTATCTCGACACGAGCCCTTCGGATAATTGAATAGAGCTCCTCGGTTCGTCGAGAAAGTTTTAAATAAAATGCCCCCCGACGATTTAACCCGGGCAAGCGGGCGAATCGTCGAGGCCAGAGTTAATAAATGGAACACGATTCATCCAATTAAAGTACAAACTCCAACACGTTTAGCTAATTGTTAAATCCCGGTTTGGGGCGTTCAGTTTCCCGGCACTGTACGTGCGCTAAGATTCTGCTCTTGCAAGGACGATCACTGCGCCGCGCCGCCTGAAAAGTTGTCCTTACAACTTTTCGACTTTAAACAGACCGCCGGCGCCGTTAACTTCCACTCGGGACTATGCAGGTGTGCATAATCGGATAACTTTAGCCAAACCCTGAACTGAGCAAAACAATGCGGTTCAATTAAAACGTTGCCACGTTCCACCTTCTGTTGGATGATTCCACTGAACGTTTCTTTCCAGTAACTGCTCGGTTCAGTTCAATACATTCCAAGTTAGGTATTGTCTTGGTTATGATCTAAAATAGGGCGTTCCAAAACATTCAAAACGAACGAATCCAAGTTATTGAATTTATTTATTTCTTATACATTTAATTAATTATATAATTTCTATATTACTATTATTATTTCTTTTTGCGGGGTTCTATTATAATATATATATAATATATTTTTTTATCTTAAGTAGAATCACACATTATTTTTTAATTTAACTTATAGAGAATTAATTACTTCATTCCGTCATGTGAAAAATCCACATGGCTTCATAAGAAAAATGTTGAATAAAATGAATAACAAGTTTTGGAATAGGCGGCTGTGGATGTTCGGACAGGTTTTCAGTAGGAATATCGCGTAGGTTGTGGAAATAATATTAACAGTTGTGAACATTAACTGTTTATCAACCCCCACGCAAACCTTTTTACTTTAAGTTCCAATCATCAACTGAGCAAAAGAAATAAAAATCATAAGATGCTGATTTCCGAAGAAGAGTTGAAATTATTTCTAAAGAAGAATTGATGCGAAGGCCTTGAAAACTAAGTTGATTAGTGATCTTTAGTACAGGCTCTGTCAGTTATAGAGGTTAGGCTTTCCAGATAGATGAAAATGAAAAAAAAAACTTATAATTCTTATAGTGCAGCATTATTTTCAATCTAACGAAAATTAATCTATCATTTCATACCCGGCGGTACAATCGAAGTTTTTGATTATACGATGTTAATTAGCATTGTTATCATAGTTAGGCAGGCTATTATACATGAAATACTACCCGGCAGTCTAAATTTATATTTTTCTGGTTACAACTTTTTATTAAACCGCATATAATCTTTTACATACTTTTTTATTTCATAATCAGTGAATTCTGATTTACGCAAATGTAGAGCTACTTAATTTCTATGGGCTACGTGTCAGTTCTTCTTTGGACATAGTATGATGGTCTGATTAGTTATTTATTGGAAATTTATCACTGTATCAGAATCGTTTATACCGGATGATTATAAATGATTGTGCTTTTTTTTTGTTCAGTTGCCAATGTACTAGAAACTTTATGTTGGCGTACTTGATTCGCAGCTTCATACATGTGGAATCAAACGTCAATCAAAACGCTAGTGTTATTTTGATGCTACATTTATAAATGTAGTTTTATTCCAATCGTTAATACCATAGAACATGAACCGATTTCATGATAACACCAAATTTCAAAACATAACCTAAAACATGAACCGACGTGTCAAATCATCAACGGTCAAGCTTGCTGTTTACTCAGAAATACCACACCCCACTAAATTTGCTTCAATCTACATTCGCCCGGTATTCCTGTAAATTATGATCAAAATTTTCAAGGATCGGAATGTGCACTTTCATGTTATAATCCAAAAAACTATGCCGAAATAGGTAAACAGCGCTAATACTTACAACAGGTAACATTATTATCATGGCCTACCTGATATTCCTATTGCAAACCTACTATGGTCGAATATGCATGGCCGCCTATTCCAAAACTTTGTTTTTAAGATATGTTAAAAAGTAACGTATGATTCCGTTTAAAATAACAAACTTGGTAATAATTTCCGGAAGAACCGGTTGTGGATTTGTTAATTTTAATCCTTTATATTGCATTGATTGGCCTGATTAAGTTTTATTACAGTGTTTTTCTTCTGTCTCATTTTCTCGCTTTATCTGTCACACCCTGTATAATTTTCCGTTTTTATTATTTACATTTTTATTTCGCTCTAATTATTTTTAATTTTTAATAATTTTCAAATTATTTTTTCCTCATTTTCTTACGATTTGATATCTCATAAACTATTGACGATAAAAATCTCCATATTTTTCATCGAAGAATAATATTAAGTCAAAAATAAAATCTTTATTAAGGATAATCGATGAATTTAATTTATTAAAAATCTGGGTTAGAATTGTTTCGAACGATGTCCGTCGGCGGACATATTTGGGCGGCTATATTTGTCATAGTAGATTTTACAATTTCTTCCATAATGCGGTAAGTAAGAAGCGAATAAGTAGAGTCCTTCCCCTTCGTCTATGCTCTAGAAAGCACGTAATAGTAACTTTTAATGCCACTTTTCAATTCATACCATGGCGGTCGATTTAAAATTTCCCAAAGCCATAATCGTAAGTTAACGCCAGCACTTTTCCGTATTGATTAACGGTCGAACCGAAAATTGATCGCCTAATGGTGGTAACTTAAAACCATAAACTAATGTCGGTGACGTTTATCGCCGTTAAGGTTTAACGTTTCTCTGATTTCTAGGAGTGTAAAATTTCTGCTGTTGCTAACGTTGCAGTTTCCATTTTAAAAGGAAATCCTCCCTACTTTTCCCGTTTAAGTTCCAGTCGGCCATTCGAGGGAAAGAGCTGAAGTGCACTCAAAAACCGCAGAGAGAGGTTTACCGGAAAAATTATGATTACTTTAAAGATTCAATTATTGTGTTTTACAGACAGTGCCGTGTATCTCAACATCTGCAAAAATTAATTAAACATACTGAGAATTTTAGAATCGGCATAATTAGCAACATATTTTAAATTCCAAGGGCAATGTCCAGATAGAAGGAGAAATAAAGAAATGTTCCTTTATTTTGACATTGAAAAAGTTGAAAATAGGATAAACGTTGTTGTAGGCTTTCGCAGCCGGTGTTAATACTTTTTGCCTTTCCGGTGATCGCCGCGTCGGTGAAGAAATTCTCCGTTGACGTTTCGCCGCTCATTACAGACGGCGTCATTACAGAACTAACTGATCATCAGTTAGTTCTGATGTGCTATTTATCTAATTAGTTCTAAGCATGTTTGTGACTATAAAATTTAATTGTTGGTTGCATCCAACAAACATATTACATTATGAAATATATTCCCGTAAACTAAGATAAATGCCATTGCGATATAACGTTCAGTTATATTTCACTTCTATAAAAATGCAACAAAGCTGGACCATAAACTGTTTTATGTTTTCTCATTACTTTCTTTTTTTATTATTTGACCTCCATTACGACGAGCAATCAATCAACGTAAAACCAGGAGTTCAAAATCACCAATAAAACTTTTATGGCACGTAAGTAATTCAATAAAGCCGCCTCTTGCAAACAGTCAATTTCACTGCGACAAATGTTGAGGGGGACATTTATTGATATAAAGTTCGCCGGAAAAGAATGGTACAAGCAGGCTTCCGCAGCGAGCAAAATGACTGCGTAGCCATCCAGTATCAAATAAATCCCATGACGAAGAGTTAAAAGCGTACCGTGCGCTCCTCATCCAGTTCATACGCCGCGCCGTTTATAATCTGACAAGACACGGCCCAATTGCACAATGATGTACGGATCGCAATTCTTATTCCCACCAGCTTGCGACAGTTAGGCCGGAAAATTGAGGTTAAATAACCACTTCGTCTAAATGTCCTATGTGCCAGACGAAATGGAATCATTTTGGAAGTCATAAGTTTGCTTTCGTGGATTCACTGAAGTCGGAAATACATGCTCAAATTACTAGAAGAACATCCTTCATTTATTCAAAATTGACTGATTTAACGATTGGGAAAAATAATTTGTAGCTGGAAATGACGCCACCAACACCAATTAGCTACCGTTTACAAAACAAAAATTTCGGAAATATTGAGGTTTGAGGGAATCTTAGGTGGGACATTTTGTAAATTAGTTCTATGGTCTGTAAGAATGATAATAAATTGTTTACTATTACTGTTAATGTATGTATATATCTATCATAGAGCTGACAAGATTTTTAGGGAGAAACACTTTAAGAGATGATAAATATTAGAAAAATACAAACATTGTATCTAGTTATGCAAACATCGTCATCTAGTTATTTACAAGCATCTAGTTATTCATAGTTCAAGTTTAAAGAAGATGCTATGCCATATTCTCATTAAGGATGTAGTCTATAGTTTACAAAACAAATTCAAAAAAACTCTGTTATGCTTACAATTTTGAAAAAAAATGTTTAAATAAATGGCCCTTAAAAATAACCTACTTTCATAAGCGCTTAAAAATGTATAAATCTCAACAATAAGAAAATTATATCTTGATTACTCACTATGTTGAAAAATTAAACGCTTATCAAAGTGGAAAATGAGAGCACAAGAATTTTTTCCTCAGATCCGCTCCTAAATTATGAAAGCTTTTCATTATTTTCGGGCGATCATAAGATATGATACGTAAAATAAATTTATAATACATGCCTGCATTACTTTAGGCCTGCATTATTGGGATGCATACAAAGAAAATTCTTTTCTTAGGCATAAGCAATAAATATTGCGTGATTTTTGACAAGGCTAACACTCTAGAACCTTGAATGGAGAATAATATTTCTTCCCCTACTTACTCACCAAGTGTAACAGAAACGCAAAATGATAATTAAGATGTAATGTTCGTTAACAATTTCGGATTAATGTGTTTACGGAAGAAAATTACCTGTTTCAACCAGCACAAATGAGGCAGAGCTTATTAGACGTTTATATAGAGCGTTACTTCTTGTTTCAGTGGGCATAAATCAAGCGGAGGTAGTTGAGGTAATTTTGGAGCTACACGGATTATTCACGAAAGAAGGCAATCAAACATACCCCCAATAGCAACATCTGCAAAGGTCACGTCATTTTTTCCTCGATTCAGTATAGCAAAGAAATATGTGATCATCTATAATTTTACAACGATTTCTTCGATGTTGTGTCCAATAAGAATTCCTCCAATCACAAATAACCAGTACCCCCGTCGATTCCAGGCAAAATTTTAGCATTAACATTTTTTAAGCAGGATGGGAGCGATCACAAACTACTGTCAAACATATTTATTTTGCCCTCAATGAGGACACTTTCATGATTGTTTTAAAGCATCAATATATGTGGCAGGTTTAAATAAAATAATTCTTAACGCACTAAGTGAGGAAGCAAAAGGATTTAAACGTCTATAGGATAAATATTCTTACATTTGACGAAATGATTACTTGGAGTAGTGGTTACTTCGTCAAATGTAAGAATAGTTGGCCGTAATTAGCAATTTTATTTGTTCTATGGTATGCAAAATTTTCAAAACCTTCTCTAAAGTCATGATTCTTTTTCCACGAAAAATGTGGAATTATTTATCATGGAAAAAGAATGATGGGTTTATTGAAGGTTTTTAAAATTTTGCATACCACAGAACGAATAAAATTGCTAATTATGTCAAGGTAAACTTTTTCTGCATTCTGCCAATATCAGTAACAGGGTGACTAAAAGTGGATCATACGGTGTGGAAGCTTGTAATTTGAAAATGTTCTACATAATGCGATGAGTGCTGTTTGAAAAGCACTGGAAACTTGGACTTTTCTAGCTAAATAGCATTAAATACATATTTGATTAAAAGTGGAGCGTGACTTCACTCGTTATAGAATACATAATACGTGCAATAAAAATACACTGCTTCCGAAAAGTAATGCATAAATTCTATAAAATTGCTACTAAATTTTCTTTCAACATTCGCAGAGATATTCCAACAGATTCTATTTTAATGCCACCTTTTGCGATAGTATTTGAATTATTTGAACCACTTTCGTAACAATGATGACGTCATCACCTATTTTTTACTGATAACCCTACTTTTTTAATGCGATTCTGAAAGAACTTTTTTGTCTACATACAGGCATGCGAAATCCAAGATATCTCGCATAAGAAAGTTTTAGAAAAAAACTGCACTAAAATTTATTAAATTAAAAATAATAAAATGCACTAAATCAAATGTTGAAAATGAGCTCCATTTGCAACCTGACAGTATCCAAGATGAGAAATATAATTCTCCTTGCATATTATCAATTACCTCTGGTGATTGATCCAGGTTATATCCAATACATCCAGGTTATTGGGTCTGTTAAAGTATACCTTACATTTAAGGTATCCCATAAAAAGAAGTCTAAAGACGTTACGTCTGGTGACCTGGCAGGCTATTCAATAGACTCTCTTCTCACTATCGATTTGAAAACGTTTCATTTAAATAAGCCCGGACAGAGGCCGCGTAATGAAGAGATGCACCGTCTTGTTGGAAATGAAGTAAATCAGATGGGAGATCTGGCTCGCGTGTGTTTGAAAACAAATCTCTGAGAGCAGGAACGAGATAGAGACCTAACACTAGTCACTCAAAAATACCATACCACACACATTTAATCTTTTCGACGATATTGCGTCGAAATCTGCAGCCCAATTCCGGCAATTTTGTCTATTAACTGTACGATTGAGACAAAAAGTTGCTTAATCTGAGAACACTATGTATTTCATAAAATCGAGATTTTCTTTGCACAAATTTTATATTTATTTAGAAAACTGCATTCTTCTGTCAAAATCATGTTCAAACTATTCGTGAACTAGGCAAACTTTGCATGGATGATAGTTTTGCTTCCGGAGTATTTTGTGGACTGCAGATACTGCCATGTTTGATGTTGAAGACTGCAGACACTTCTGATAGTGCAACATGCGGATTATCTTGCACACACAATAAAATATTAACTTGATCTTCTTCGCTTTTAGGTAAGGACGACCTGATTTAGGTAGATCTCGCAATTCTCTAAATTTTGCTTTTATCCTACTGACTATAATTTGCGAAATCGGCGGACGACCAAGATGAGTTTGACTAAACAGTTGGGCTGACTATTACTGTGTGCATCCCTATCTCCATAACCATACACAATATTTCAATCTTTTGCCCCTCGCTTAACTTAACCAGTTTTTGATATGAGTGTCACTTTACTTACTTATTAAAAGCACATAACAGAACGCGAAAAACACTTGAAAACCACAAACTGGCGCATTTGATTTAGTGCATTTTGTTATAATTGGAAATAATAGTTCTTTCAAAGTCCGCAATCAAAAAATGGGGTTGCTATTAAATATTGATGACGTCACCATTGTTATGAAAATGGTCGAAATACTTCAAAAATTATCGCAAAAAGTGGCATTTGAATGAAATCTGTTGGTATGTCTGTAGGCAATCTGTAGATGCATAAACCCATTAAGCTTCTTCGGTCCACGTGTGTCGTGGCATCTCTCTGTTGACAGGAAAGTATGATAGCCTTATATTGGGAAATCTTTATGATTATACCTAGTATTGTTGAATTGTTGATACCACCACAGAATGCTAACAATAGACCACACGCTTCACGGTAACAACGAAAAGTAGTTTGTTATACGCAAGATATCCAACTCCTCTATTTATTGCTTAGTCGTTATTTTGTGGTCGGCAAGTAACTGAAAATGTAAGAGTAAACACCCATTATTTAATGAATATTTAAAAAGACCATAAGAAAAAATCTTTTTCTAATATTAATGCGAGTTCAGATATGCAATTTCAACGTTGCATTTAAAAATTAATTAATTTAAATGCAATTAATTAAAGCATTTACAGAAATTTAAGCAAAGTGCATAATTATTGAAGATAGTCCTGAAAATTAGCGTGTATCAAACTCTGATGTGAAAGATTTAGGAGACAAAAACGGAAGCACAATACAATTTTTTCAGCCAAATCATTAATTTTAAATTTGTTAAAAAATATCCCGTAGAAAAAGCTAAGACAGAAATCGATCGATTCGACGTAGACATTAGTTAATTTTAGATAAGACAGAACAGTATGCAACAAACAACAGGAATATAGGAATTGAGTTGAGTTGGTAGAGTTGAGTATAGGGTTGAGTTGATAGAGAATTGTAATCTCAGAATTGTAAGGGATAGTCAACGACATAAAAAAAAACTGTTAGTTCTTCAACCCAATTTTAAAGCATACACAGATATTTAAGCAAACTGCTTGCTATGCACTATGGATCGAATAACTTCAGGAAAGAGGCATACCCTCGACATTCAGGTCGGTAATTTTTGTTGCTCATAGCGCAATTTGGATTAGAAATTCGTTAAAAAAATAGGCAATCAATAATTAATTAGATCCTCTGACTCCGTTAAGTAACACTATTGTTTGTAATAAAGTTGAGAAACAAATAATAGCAGGTTTCGGAAATAAATGAGTATACCGTTGATATCAACGATTTATTTTTTTATTTATTTATTTCCATTTTACTTCTAAAATTGGTGTAGACTATATAGTCTACAGGAAACGCGCTTTATAATGTGAAGAGGGAGCACGAAGTTGACTGCTAGTGTTCTATTGCTAATTTTTAGTTAGTTTTATTAATAAGTTTTTATTATTTTTATGTTTGATAAATTGAAATTTGTACCTTTTAAGTTTATTTAAATTTGTTCAATTGTCGTTAGCTTTTCATATTTATATTTTTAAGTATCAGAAACTATTCTTAAAATTTTTCACAACGTTGAAAGAAAGGAAAACAATTGTTTTCTAAATTTTAAGATGATTGTGACTATTTGATGTTACAAATAAATTCTTTGGTCATTCTCATTCATATTGTCTAATTTGTTTAAGATACTTTTGTGCAAAGATAATAATTTAAACTCTCAATAACATTACAGCCAACCTTTTTCTATGGCATTTTTTAATATTTCTTAAGTAAATGGTAGTTTCACTTCAGTTTCGGTCTCTTATCGCAGTTTCACGTTTCCTAATTTGTTTGGACATAACTTTTCATCGCAAAATGAAAAATAAGGAACTTCGTCAGTATAATCAAGTACGTTGCTCGGTGTTAATAACAAATGGAAACGGCCTGTGTTAAAAGAGTTCCCAAAATACTTCCGCGAAGTAAAAAATGCCGGTCTGCAGATAATTGCGACAGTGTGCGATGAAGGAACAAATAAAGTAGTGTAGTGGAAAAGGTACACATTGTTTTCATTTACTTATATACCTTGTATTTTTTAAATGTTAATTTGTGTATTCCAGGGATTTTCTAGTGGTGGTGTTGATTCTCTCTTCAACAGCAAGATAGTAGTTTGCCAAAAGGTGTTGTTGAAACTGCAAAAGGTATCGAATTTTTAGACTGTCTGTTTGACAGCCTAAATAGCGGCAAATTATTTGATAAAAAAGGGAAGGTTGTAAAGGTACATCTAAAAGTAACTAGTGCCCACATACATTTTTGGAATGAAGCAATTAAAACACTATTTATCATGAAATTTATTACAAATAGAATATTACAATATTTATCTTATTTATTACAAATAAGATATACAGTAAAACAAATAAATATGGTAGTAAAGAAATTAAGGAGATAAACGTTGTTGTAGGCTTTCGCAACCATATGTACCATCGTACATAAGTAACAGCAAAATATAATTACAATAATAATCCGAATTGCAATGGTATCTGAAATAATATGCCCTAAAATTGTATTTTAGATACCAACCAACCATATTCAGATAGAATATAGTATTCATTTAAACAAAAGAAACTGTATTTAATTAATGAAGCATTTTAGGACACATTTATGTTCATATGACGTTTTTTCATCATGGGGGCCTATAGAATGTGTCTTCAAAGTTTAGTCACATCTGATAGAAACAGTATATGTAATAAAATTTGTAACGCCAGCCATACATACTAGCTAAATTAATAAAAACGGATGACAAAAATGTGAATATAGTGTGTTCTCATGCGGGTACATTCGTTTAAAAAGTTTTACCTCATAGAACAAACTTTGGCAATTTGTAATGGCTCCATTTGCAATTCGTCGCAACACGTACTTAGCGTAAGGTCGAAATAGTTTCTGAATAGACGGAAATGCGAAACCTCCAACCAGACGTGAGACCCGCGGTGGAAATTGAAAACTGTTGATTTATGCGCATGCTGCGGTCCAACGAAGCTGCAGTATGGGATTCCGCACTCACGGAAATCACGCCGGCTATGTGATCGCTTGATCTATCTGTACAGATTTTAAATTTTCATTCGACGCTATTCCAAACGTAACAAATGCCGAACAGTGCGGCGTTTTGTCACGGTATTCATTGTAGAGCTAGGACAAAAGGGCAGTAAATAAACAACGAACAAGTTAATTGGGTCATAAAAACCATACCGCTTTTACATTTTTAATGCTATCCCAAACGTGATATCATGTAACAGGGATATTATATAAATATATATATATACATATCAGTACGTTCTGATGATGCCGTCTGCAATGAGCGGCGAAACGTCAACGGAGAGTTGCTTCACAGACGCGGCGATCACCGGAAAGCCAAAGGATATGAACACCGGCCGCGAAAGCCTACAACAAC
>JAWQRJ010003001.1:0-12647 GCA_033557515.1 Diorygopyx duplodentatus | reverse complement strand
TCGTCGATCTGCTGCAACTACACTTCTACTGAAGTCGTAGTTGCAGCAGACATGATAAACAGAATCCCTCAGGACAAATTTCTGGCCAACGATAGAAGCAAGAACCGCTTCATTTCGATGCTTTAAACAGAATTTCAAAATTGCAAAATTCAAGGTGAGCAGGCAGAAGAAGACGCTGATGTCACGACTTCTGAAAGTATCGTAATTGTAGGGGAAGGCATTGACCTTTTCGTGATCATGGCGACATTGGGACACGAACCTGTTTTACCAAAAACCAGGAAGAGATAACCAAGTAAGAGATTGAAACCAAGTGGTTTTCAACCATGTCATACAAACATAATAACAATAATGTTCTTTCCACTCATGCAATCAGCGAATGCGATACAACATCCCCTCTTTTTGGGCAAGGATAGTTTTGTAACATTTTGAGAAATCATGATCAGCTTGAGGAAATACCTTGTGTGTACAAGAAACCAGAGGCTACCCGTCAAGAAATAATCAAGGCTGGGGAAAATTTCATTGTGGCATTGAACACCCAGACATTGAAGTCCACCACAAAAAGCAAAGTGCATCTTGCAAGGCTACCAACAACGCAAGAGGATACACAGCATCATTTCCTCCGTTGTTGTCATCAGGTGCAAGCTTGGCTGGGAAACAACATCCTTCCTGAAGAATTGGGGGTGGGTTCGCATCTCTCCTTCAGCCAATTGAAATGTGCCAAAACCCAGCACCTGAATCCTTGCTGCATGTTGTTTCATTGCAGCTGTAAAAAGAGGTGCAGCAAGGCATGTTCATGTCAAAAATCAGGCCTGAAGTGCTCAGCAATTTACAAAAACTGTACCGGGGCCAACTTCAAAAATGTATATGACATTATTTCCCCAGAAGAAGAAGACAATGAAGTTGATGTCTAGGATACCATCGACCAAACCAACAACGACGGTAACTTTGACGACCAGGTTGATGATGGCACAACAGACTCAATGAAGATCAAGGCTGTTGAAAAACAAGCTGAGGTTGAGACGTTGCTAATGTATAATAACAATGTTACTGTACATAATTTTTAATAACAATATTGAACTAAGGTAACAACATTCTTATCAACTTGAATCCGAAACAACTAGATCTTCTTAGTTCCTGACTGTCTCAAGTGTATTTCAACAGTTCAATTGTTGTATCTTTTGGGTCTTCATCTTTCTTCGTCTTTACGAAAAAAGATTTTACACCATAAATTTCCTATTCTACTCTTGTGTGGTCTAAAAGTGGACTCCATCTCATCTGTATTTTCACTCAGCAAATCTTTGTTTTTATGCTGTAATTGAATTTTGATGCATTATTGTAATTGACCGCACAAAAACACGAATGGGTATTTACTCATATTGCTATACCTTTGTAATTCAGCGTGCATAATCGTGATCATGGCGACGCATCGAGCTATTCCCGACCGTCCGCGCCACCAACGTTCCATTCTCTTAAGACGTTTCGTGCCTGCCTTCGTATTGAAGTCTCCAATAGATATACGGCACGTCATAATTCAACTAATTCTTCTGCTTGCCGAAGCTGTCCGCTCAGTTCGTTACGCTCCCTTGTTCTTAACCCGTCTTATTGTTTTTACGCCTTCCGCACTACCAGCTTTTATAAGCGCAAACGAGTTGTCCTAAGACAATGGTGCGTTGAATAAAACCAACGCGGTTCATGAATTATCCGCCGCGTACAATTGACGGTCATGACAAATCATGCAACCGCGCTGCCCCCCGTATCGGTCTTGTAAAAACGCGGAAGATGGATACCGCGTTGCATTGAGCAAGGCATGCGAGGTTTTCTTCGCAAGGCAGCTTGCTTACAATGCCTACCGAGCCATTTGACTTTGAAAGTGACGTTAGGAACATACGGATATGCGTGAGGATTGAACGGCGAAACCAGCTCCCTCGTTAACTTGGCATTGTCTATTGGTATAATTAAATGGCAGTTTATGGTGCAAAGAACTTTGGCATAAAGACGTGTGACGCGTAGGCAATAAATTTTAGCATATCTCTAGGTTTCAAATGAATAATACTAGCCATTATTATTCTGAACATAAAAGATGACTGATCATCTCTGGATAAGATAAACGAAACGCGTAAAGAACACCTGCCTTGCCTTTAGAGAAGATTTGTCAAGAGCAATCACGTTGGAAGAGTTAGGGTATGGTGTTGACGTTAATCGCACGATCTAATTGGCCAGTAATAGATTAGCAATTAACGCATGCGTTACTTTACGCATACCTGTCTAATGGCCGTTTTGAAGAGTTGAGGTGTGGAAAAAATGGACGACTCACAAATGAGCTCGTCATTAATTATGTCGTGCATAACGGACGGTATCTAATGAGGTTGATTAGGGCGAAATTAGTGAGATAAAGTGAACGGAGAGAGAGCCACTTCGGTATTGTTTGGCACCGTATAGAAAGAAGGCGGATGAAGCCTTCAAGATCGTCATTAATGGGTCGTGGAGAAATGTAGAATGCGGGTTAAGCAGAAAATGATATAGGAAATTAGCCTTGAAGTCCTCCACCTTGGTAGTGATCAAAATTTGCTCGAAAATTCAAATCTCTTCCATCCAAATTAACGACATCGCTTCACAGATTGCAGAAAGTATGCTCTTTCTGTAACTGTTGTCTGCTGCTCCATTGAAACTGAATCATTCTTAATACCTAAATTAAAGTTTATAATCTTTTTTTTCAGGCATAGTAACACCAATATGCGCTGTTTCCGGAGCGAAATTTCTGACGACCAACGGTTGGATAGACCTGAGAAATCCATCAGACACCGACGTGCCGTTCCGATTGTACCGAGACGAAGGCAGAACGTTCTTGCAGGTAGATTTCAATGGACTTTTTTCAAATATTTAAAATCAAGAACAATTAATCTCGAGTCTCGTTCATTAATCCTTCTGTTATTTACGACCCACTTTATCCTATGAGAACACAGGGATCGGCAACCTTCAACAACCACCCGCTATATCCGCCACATCAAAACGGTACGCTCTAATAATAATTGACGATCCCAATACTAATCGTCATTGCATTTGAATCGCGACCGCTTCCTCAATCGCAGCATTGATCATTAATCATTTGTGCTAGCGGATCTGCATTTTAGCGTCATTTATCAATGGCTACAGCTTGCGCACACCAGTGGCAATTTATGTGCATATTCGGATCTTTTCAGTGGGAAGGTGAGCCTGTATTAAGGAACAGGGTTGGTGGACGATTGGTGCTGGTGTATTTGATGTGCAGAGAACTGAATTCCACCAAGAAACATGTTGCTTCTGAAGAAAATCTCGACGGAGAAGTCTTTTCAAGATGCGTTTCTTTCAGGGTCGCTGGAAAACCTCTCAAATATACCAACAGTAAGAAAAACGTTCGATTAATAAACTTTCTAGGGGAAGGTACTAACCTTCCCCTAGAAGTACAACTTCTTTTTCTTTTAGACATCAGCGAAGTGGTTTTCTCTCCAAACGCTCAATCATCGGAGGCATCTGATGGATCAGGTTTAAGTGTATCCGAAATAGTAGCGATAGGAGTCTGTTCCGTTCTGCTGGGTCTAATCTACGTGGCGTCGGTGTTTCTTTACCTGCACATAAGGAAGAGGAGAAAAGACGGAGAAAAAAGTCTGGACGCCAGGGAAAATCCCACGATTACCGACGTCGAGGAGGGAATCGTAAAAAACAACCCGCTATTGGTCCTGGGCAGACATTTCGTGCCTCCAGATGCGACCTACAGCGACACAACGGAATCTGACACAGATGTCACGCCTGATATTCTTCAAAACCACGACGACAGAAAGAAAACTGTGAGTATTGGTTATCGAAAACAGATACGGCGATAACTGTAAACAGGTTAGGTTTGGTTCGAAATTAACAACGGTTAAAAATTAGTCATAGTTAACTGTGGCGACGTCGATGTCACAAATTGGTTTTGAAAGAATCGCTGAGAGGCATAACGTACAGCACATCACAACCGTTATCGCTATTAGTACCAAAAACATTTCCTTTAGACAATATTAGTTGGGATTGCAATTGCTTTCTTGTAACACTTAAAAGAGATTAACATTTCGGGCAGGTGCATTGATGGTATTTCCGCTGTAGGGTTAAATATTCATTAATAGTCTTATTAATTTGACTATTAATTAATTAAAACTTGTTTTTTTTTTCAAATTTCATTATTTAAGAATTTAAATATTGTTTATGTTTGGAAGTTATTCATGTTGATCTTGATTTCTTATACATATTTATAAGAATTGGATAACTGCTTTTTTACATAATGAAGTACCGCCTGTTTAATTTAATCCAGCTAATTAAGTACACGCAAAGATAACGAAGGAACAACTTTAAAACTTAAAGAAAGAAGAAATTAAAACCATTTCCTTGTACCCCGTACTTACGAAATGTTGGTAACGGGAACAGGTTGACAATAGATTGCAAGTGTAAATAAACGTTCGATTCTTCTTCACTCCTTGGCCCAGCAATTAAGCTGGGAACCCCCCAAACCACCGGCTTTATACGTTCATTTAGTCCTGTGTAATAAAAAGGCCGAACGATACTGTTAAATGATTTTAAATCTCCCATTAATTTTGATTTATAACCGTAAGTAAGTACGTGCATTGGACCGCCTCTAGATGCATCGGGGCCGATTAAAAGGCACCTTTCTCCTTTACCGACAGGATGGGATGGATTTTTTTCTTTCAATTTCGCAAAATTCGTCCAACAGTTTCGCGAGCCGCCTGATAACATATTACGCGACAGCCGAGAGGGACTTTTGCGCGTTGCGTGTTCGATTCCACACGGAAACACAATCTGGTACCCTTTAATTAGGCAAAGAGCGTTGAATGCGGAGAAAAAAGAAGGCTGCGATATGCTTGCGAGGTTACGTAAGAAAGAAAATAATCACAATGAGGTTCACTTCAGCAAATGACCAAATTATTCCAAACAACCCAAATTATTCCAAAGCAATTTAACCAGTTGACTTTGAGTGTGCTGTGGAGAATTGCGACTTAGCTTGGTGGAAAAAGAAGTAAGGTGTCGATTTCATTTGTTTTTCAAACTAACCACCATAAAATATTTCCACTCGGCTGCACCAAGAAATATAATGTTCGAAGTGCACATTAATACCGTACCCTACTACGATTGGAGCGCGCTTAACTTAACTTAACAAGATGGATGTAAAGAATACCAATAATTTTTGTTATGAAAAATTGCAATCCCCAATGAGATTTGAGAATTTTACCAGTAATTTTTTTCTATTTTTATTATTATTTCATTTGCAGATTACTTCAGCTTTAGTGCACTCTTACCGTCACGACATCATCAACCCATACTCCTCACTTCACTGCATCGAATCATACCATCAAGACTCATCATCAATAGAAAGACTCCCGGAAGAAAACGTTTCGATTGTCGAAACGTTAGAAGGTCGTGAAGACAGACCCGAAAACGTTAAGGCTATCGGAACCACAAGGAAGAAGTTGTACTTCAACCCTGCCTACTTCGAACCGCACTTACTTCAAGTAAGTACGAAGTTGCGTCAAATTCGATCGGGTTCTAATCGGAATTTATGATATTTAGACTCCCCCTCCGGCTGCCATAGAATTCTTGACGAAAATCCGCGAAGTCATCACGATCGCGAAACAAAAAATGTCCGCGAAAAGGTTCACTCCGAACTTGCTGGGAATTCCTGAAGAGGACAACTGTTACTCGATCGAAACGTCGAACGATTACCCGCAGAGCTTGAACAGCAGGCGGGGAAGCGTTATAAGTTTGAAGAGGGAAAACAGCAGGAGAAAAACGTGCAGTGGATGCCCAGATTGTCAGCCGAAGGACTTTCGCTCTTTGTGCGGCAAACTGCCGGAATATCCGTCGATGGTCGCCTGCGAAAGTTGTTCCGTCGCCACGGAGAGCAAGCAACACAGCATCAGAAGGTGGTTGGAGGACATCCCCACCTTGAAGATAGAGAACAACGAAGATATTTCGAAATCCGTACAGTCCTTACCTATCATTTCTTCACCCAAAAGAATACGATCTCCAACGAGATCTTTGCCTACTCCGACGATATCGAACGATTTGGGCAACCGCGCTTTATCTCCTTGTTCTGAGAGGGCTAAATCTCCAAAATCGATTCACAGTCAATCCTCGCAGAAAAGTTCGATTACATCCGAAAGGAAGGTCAGAAGAGCGATTGTAAAACCTAAGGCGCCACCGCCACCTTTACCATCTTACGCCCAAGAAAACCAATACGATAGCATTGCTAGTTTGGAGGAGGAGGAAGAAGAGCGGGTACAGAAGAATTTACCGCCACCTGATATGATTCATGAAGCTTTAACAGTTGAAGAAGAAACGAGGATTCCGACTATAACCAAAAAAAAGATGAACGCAGTTATAAGTGAATTCGTTTCCAAAAATTCGGATCCCATCAAAAGTCTGATTGATTACGAAACTGATAGTTTGGAGAGGTCTTCTAAAAATAAAGGATTCAGCACCCCTACGGAATACGGTGATGTCTCCTCATCACATCCAAGTCCAAGCTTGAGTGCAGCTCTACCAATGGACGAAGAGATGACCATGCAGAACGCCATCATTAACACAAAAACCGGAGCGATGACAATATCGAAGCTAAGCATGAACCACCTCAAAAACGAAGAAGATGACTACGAGCTTATAGTTTTGAAGAAAGGGGACATTTATAACCTACCTGAACTGTTGCAACGGGGAAATTTAGTCAGTGAAGTTTATGTTAATAACGGCTACAATTACGGCAGCGCTGATTCATCGATTACATCAAATTGTTCCACTCTAGAAAGTAAACCACCCAAAGTGAGGTACGACAAACCAGGACACCTTCTTATAGAAGTTGAAGACTGCGCTGATAATTATATCAGAGTAGAGGACTCGGATGAATTCGAAGCGGATACCTTAGATAGGAAATCAAATAAGCTATCTTCGCTGCAGAAAGATATAAAAATCGATAGCGATGATTACACTGATTCTTTGGAAAGACCGAAGCAGTTTCAACTAAGAACAACAGGCAGTTTCAAGAATGACACCTTCATTCCAATAGGACACAACGATAGTATCATAATGACTAATTTCAACAGAACCTTTGGAAGTTTAAGGGAAATCTACGAAGCTAAAACCAAAAAGTGTTGTGACCCTATAATCCCAACTGATGGAACCGATATAATTACTTGGAAAGATGGTTTAGTCCTCGATGATTTTGAAGGAAAACTTTTGACTTTGGAAGAACGCCATTCGAGGAGGCAAAGGAAATCTCCAATTGACATCAATGATGTTCCACCGGATGTAATTCCACCGATCAATAACGATTACACTCCCATTTACGAGCATCCAAAACCACCAAGGAAAGTCATCAGGGCGAACTCAATAAAACCACCGCTCCCACCCAAAAAGGCTTTGGCGAAAAAGATCGAATCAGAACCCAATTACGAATGCCCGAAGAAAACCGAAGAGAATCTTGACGATCCTCCAGATAAAGACGCGGCCAACAACAAAGACACCAGCATCCTTCAAAACCTAATGCAAACCGACAACATCTTCTTCAAAAACGGCATCAACAACCAATTTATCCTCCAAGCCCAAACGATCACGAACGTTCCAACATTGGAGACCTTCGGTATCCCCAACGGAGGTCCAACCTGGAAATTCAAAAGCACGCTCCGTAAATATTTCCAACGACCGGAAGATTCCGGATACTTGAGCAACGATTCCGACGAACAGAAGAAGCAAAAGCTGGTCCAATCTGAAAGCGAAGGGAGCGCTGGGGCAGGAAGCGAAACTGACGAAAGTTTCGGCGACGCCCACAGCGAATCAGGCGCCGAAAGCATAGAGACTCACTCCGTATTCTTCGACAGTTTTAGAAAACCCAGCTGCTTCACGGGCTCTTTGGATAGCGGCGTTGACAGCGACGTGAGGATGAACTCTTTCACCAACCTGATGGTTGATGATGCAGCCAGTACCGATTCTGAGAATATGAGCTTTAAAACTGTTGTAAATGGAAGACGTAGTTGAAGAATTTGAAGAAAATGTAGTAGTTGAAATGGAAATAGTTTTAACTGTGGTTGGAATTTGATGATTTTTGTATACATGTTAAGCCTACTTTTTGCTAACTTTTCTATTAATGAAGATACTTTTGGTTAAATACTTTTCGTAAGAGTAGCTTCAGTTGATCACAACTGAAGCTGTTAAATTCTTCAGTTAGTAAAAAAGTAAGTAATAATGCAAGCTTAACTTTGAACTCTTGTATGTATTATGTATGTATCTTCTAGTCACTGTATATTTTTATTTTAACATAATTTTCTTATCAACTCAGTCATCATAGGTATGATTTCTAGTTACTTTCTATAGATAGATGTGACGTTTACTGTTTATGTAAAAACACCCCACTGTTTCTGTTTTAACTTACTATTTATTGTACATTTTTAAATCCAAATTAAAATAATCATCGACCCTTTTTAAACTTTAAAGAATCAGAATAAACTATCATAGTGTAATCAATCGTTTGTATATACAATATACAGTTACGAAAAAAAATACTTTTGTAAATAACATTCCAGTTTTTTTTTGCAATATAAAACGTAGCCTAGTAAAAAGTGGATTACTGCGAGTGTCCATTACGTTTTGTGATATAATTTTAGGGCCGGTTGTGCAATATGACATACCAACACCGATTGGTTTGTACGCAATATTAGTACTTATTTTAACGTAATTGATTTAGTCGTAGTTTGCAACCGAACTGACTCAAGAATTTCGAATCTTGCCGATAATGTATTATCATATTTGCCTAGACATTGATAAACAACGGCTAATTTTGCCAAAAACCGTGCATCGATGTGCAATACTTTTGTGCAATATTTTTCTTTTTTTTTATTCTACTACGCGAATTGATTACTATTTATAACTTCATTAATGTATTTATTACTTAAAGAAATTGTCTAAATCATAAATAAATAAGTAGCGAAATATTTGTTATATTTTTTGAACTGTAACTTATATTTTATCATTTATTCATATCGACTATATTAAAATTTAAGTTAAGAAATAAAATGCTCAATGTATGTTATATTATTTAGGTTAAAATAGAATTACTTTTGTAACTCAAAACTTGTTCTTCTCTGTTCGTCTTTTGTGAAAATAATACTATTATTTCAATATCTTGAAATAAATTTTACAATTAAAATTTACAAACGTAGTCGCATGCTTCTACGTACCTGCATTTGTATAAAAACTTAAAAGGATTTAAGGTGTGTGGCTTTTTGCAAAAAGGGAAGGGAAATGGTGAGGGATATTTGGGAAATATCGACCTTGTAAAAAAAAGTGCAATAATTTACTTAATTAACCAATAATTAAACTAACTTCTAATTAGGAGAAACAGAATAATTCACTTGATAATTATTGCAAATATTATTTTTAAGTATTAGATTAAGTTTAACTATTGTATCACATCAATGTTATATACTATTGTATTAATCGTTTGCAGTTGTTGCGAATTCAGATATGCAGTTATTTTTCTTGCCAATCTTGTTATGTTTATTCGTTTTTATTACTTTTATGTTTAACTGGTGTTCAGAATATTATTGAAACGTTTTTTTATTTTATTACTGTAAATAAAGCAACAGTTTTTGTTTTAATTTTTTTGTAAGTGATATAAAAATGTGGGAAATGCAATAATAAAGTGAATTGTTGATATAAACATTGTTTCTGTTATTCCGAAAAACTACTTTCCAAGAAACCATCCTTTGCTTTGCTTTCCACCCTTGAAAGCAAGTGCATTTAAAATTTGTCTTATTTGAACCGTTCTGTTTAATTATGTATAAAATTACGATAATGCGAATTTCGATTATGCTTACGACGCGAATCAGCCTACCAGCCTGCGTTGGATATGTGAAATAAAAAATACCGACTTATAAAAAAGTAGAATACCAGAGATTTATCTAAGGATTACTTTATTAGTACCGACAGGTCTTATAAACACAAAAATAAACAACCATTCAAAAAGAACCATTTTTATTTTAGAAACATTAATACCTTAAACTTTGTGAGAAAACCGATGTATTCTGCAAACAGTCTTCGATTTCTTTCTGCAATTTATTCTTCCACACAGACTGATTAACCGCGATAATCGTGTTCAATTGTTGCCTAAAGTGAAAAATATTATTTCCCGAACATTTAATAATGCTCAGCAACATTTTTCCAAAATCTCTATCGTCGCTGTACGTCGATGACACAGCAACGATTAATTCTATCATATTTTGCAGTGTTTCTATTTGCAAATCTTTATATAATAATTCATCGATTATTGGAAAATGCGACTGGCACAATTTTGAAGTATTAGCCATAAAATCCCTGCAAAAAAACAGATAAGTATGTACATCCTGCAAAATAAAGCAAAACTGCACCTTAATAATTGTGGTTTATATTTTCCTGGCAAAGTGCTTAAAGTTTTTGAAATACATCTAAGGTAAGCAGATATATCATCATTTAGTTTGTAAGCAAACTCCTCCGAAGTAATGTTTAGGAAACCATCCAAAAACTTTATGAAAATTGGCGTTAATTGTTTGCTATTATCTGTCAACAACTAATTATAATCATTAAAAAGAAGAGGTACTTTAAACATTTCTTATAAGAATACCTTAGGAATAAGTAAATATTTTGTATAAAGCCTAACTATTAACATTTTCTTCTCGTGTTTGGTTTTCAAAATGCAATCACCAAATTTCAATATCAACTCTGCTCTTAAAACTTCCAGAAGCAAAATGAAAATGTCTGCTATATCATCATTGCTATAGTTAGACACCATCTCATAAATAGTATCATCGAAATTGTCTTCAGAGCGCAAACAATCATTTAAAGAATCAGCCATACTTTGCACTGAACTTACATTTAATCTATCTTTAAAGTCATTATCTATCACAAAGATATCATCTTCTAACATATCTTCAACTTTCTTATGTTTTTTCAACGTATCGTCTTCATCTGTTAAGTCTATGACCATTTGTTTTTCTGCAGCAGAGATAGCGTTTAGTTCGTTTATTAATTCTTGATTCTAAAAGTGAAATTTACATATAAAAGTTATTACATAGATTAATTAATTAATTACTTTTGGCAATAGTGTTTCCCATATTTTGTCGTGTGAGTTTGATGGATTGCTTTGGGCGAGTTTCAAAAATTCCGCTAAATCAGTTTTCACTTCTTCGCTGAAAGTGTATCTTTCAAATTTATTCATTTGTCTTGAAAATAATAAAAACACGTGACGCTTTTAGGTTATGACAACTAAAAACCATAGATATTACAACTTAAAGTTGTTTCCGGAACACTACACTGGTATAAACAATCCACAAGCTGGTAATATACTCGTTAAACTAAAAACTAAATTGTTGAAACTAAATGATTTTATATTTTTACTTTATTTTAAGAGATGAACACCATCTGGTGATGGATTACCCAACTAATTTAATTAAAATTCTGAAAATTAATATTTTTTTAATTAATATATAGTTTTTTAAATCATAAACCATAATGAACTATAGTGCACTGTCTTTTAATATGTTAAAATTCGTAAAATAATCAGTTTAAAACCGTTTGTATCGTTTGTAAATAGTAAACAAACTGTCAACTGAAAACTTAACACTAATCAGCAACTGCACTTGCGATTTACAGTAATCAAAATACTTACGAAGTAAACACAGTTCGCCTATGCAATAGTGAAATTTGAAAGTGAAGCATGTCAGAAATCAGACGGTTCACGTCAAAAAACCTACACTTTCACTTGTTTTCCAAACATTGAAAGACACATCTAGCAAAAAGTATGGTTAAGTCAGAGAAGCTTACGTCGCATTCCGGCGGACAGAGCACCGTGACGAGGTTCCACCAGTTTCACGGGGACAACATAGTGCTCTCAGAAGACAGCACGGTTGCGTACCGCAAGAAGAGTTTCGCAAATGCACTGACCTTTAGCGAGAAGCCCCTGCAGCCGGGCGAGATATTTCTGGTCGAAATCGAACAGAACGAGAGCGGATGGAGCGGGCACATGAGATTGGGGCTCACTCACCTGGATCCGCACAGAATATGTCAAACGGGAATCATTCCACAGTATGCTTTACCTGATTTGGCGAACATCGGTATGTCTTGGATTTACGGAATAACGAAAGCTTGTAATCAGGTAAGGCTTTATAAATATATCCGTTACGCTTGTAAATAACTTAATATATCCATAAATGCATCAAATTAGCACTTAGTATTAATATTTTTCTTGGAAATTCATGTTTCTTATGCGTTATGTCATGAGTTTTGTATACCCGGTGTCCGAACACTAAATGTGCCGAGATTTAATATATACCAATTTGTACCGCAATCGGTCAAATGACTGGTTTTTAGATAAGGACTTTATTTTTCCTGATTCAATGGAGAAATATTGATTTTAATAAGGAAATATTAAACAAAGTAACTTTAAGGTCATAATTAAATACAAATTTATTTTTTCCGTTACTACAAAAAACAAAAACTGAATACAGTGGAACTTCCCTAACTCGAACTTCTTTAACTCGAAATATTCCATAAATCGAATATTTCTTTTGAACAATAAGGTTTAAACAATTTTATATGGT
>JAWQRJ010003000.1:0-12648 GCA_033557515.1 Diorygopyx duplodentatus | reverse complement strand
TCTGATGTACATTTGTATTGCAATATAATTATATATGTTATGTAATGGAATAAAGTCTATATATATATATATATAATTCAACAATATATTGGTCCCAGAATGATACTGATACAAACATAAATTTCTTTTTGGGAAATGATGGTGTTACAGTATTTCCAAGAAATTCAGAAAATATTTCAGAAGTGGTGGATTTGTTTATTCTTGAGGTTTTTTTTGAATTATTAGTAACAGAAACAAATAGACATCATATGCAAAATATGCACAAATATAAATGTGTAAAAAACACTAAACAGTGGGAAGATACAACAATATCCGAAGTAAGCAACTTTTTGGTTTGAATATTTTAATGGGGCAAGTGAGGAAAAATGGTATAAACGGTTATTGGTCTACTGATCCACACACTGAAACACCAATTTTTGGTAAAGTCATGACCTGAAATAGATTCAGACAAATACTACAATCCATACATTTTTCTGGTAATGATAAAACGCCAAAAAAACGCAAGTCGACTTTTCAAAATAGAATACTTATTTTTAAATAAATTTTATAAAGTTTATAAACCGAAACAAAATCTTTCATTGGACGAAGTTTCCGTGTCTACATACCCAGGAAAGATTAGTAAATACGGCTTACTTGTGAGAATATTATGCGAATTTGACAGTGCATATATGTGTATCTAAATTTGAGCTGTATAACTTAAATTTAGATAAATTTAGGTAGTGGAGAAAATTTGCAAAATATCGTGATAAATCTTTTAGATAATTATGAAAATATTTGGCACCATATTGGACAATTATTATAATAACATTGAGTTGACAGAGAAATTATTTTCCAAGAAGATTAGAATTTGTGGTACAATAAGGGAAAATTCTGAGTTACCTCAGAAGATCTAAAAAGAATTAAGTTAAGAAAGGGACATGATTTCCTTAGAAAAGGTAAAGTTTTAGTACATATCTAAAGAAAGACAAAAGAGATGTAAGAATGATTTCAACAATACATCAGGCGCGAATGATAGAAACCGATAAAATAAATCGAAAAACTGGTGAAATGATAACAAAACCTTAAACTATTATGAAGTACAATATGTACATGAAGGGTGATTTGACAGATCAATACCTTTCTTATAATCCAATTCTAAGAAAAATTGTCAAAGGGACAAAAAAGCCTTTTATGTTTATGAACAAGAAACTGAATCCGGCAAAGAAAATAAGATTTTCCTTTTTTTACAACAAGTTGCAAGAGATTGGATTGAAAATCATTATGTTCGTTCAGAAAGTTCTGGAAGTGCAACAAATAGAGCTCTCTCTCGTGAAGATGCACCAATTAGGCTTTCAGGAAATATAAAACAGCATAGGCTTGTGAAAATTTATAGTTCCGGGAAAAAAGAGTTTTCTCAATGACGTTGCAGAGTCTGCAAACAACAGGACAAAAGGAGAGAAACCTGCTTCACGTGATCACATTGTGAGATTCCTCTATGTGTTCGCAAATGTTTTGAGGATTATCATATTAAAAGAAATCACTAGAAATAAAATTATAATTTTTTAAAATGAATGAACATTTTTAGTTTGGATTAATTTTTGTTTTTTAATTTTTTTTTATAGCTTTAATAGTTTTTAAGATCTATGAAGGCAGCTATCATAGTTTCACCTAAGGTTAATCCAGCTAAAATGTCCTCATTTATATTGTAAACAGGTTCTCATTGCACTGATTAATTTATATTTTTCTAGAATGTCTTCCTCTTTAACATTAATTTTTTCCAAAAATATTGCTTATCGTAGAAGTTAACGTTATTGACCTATAATTTCCAAATTATACACGACTTCCCATTTTATATATTGGAATAACTAATGAGCCTTTAAGTTCTGAAACTTTCAAACATTTTATTTACTATTCAGCATAATGGTTTCACTATCACATCACCAGTAAATTCTAAGTGTTTCGCTGGTATTTTGTCTTTCCCCATAGTACTAATGTTTTTCAGGGACAAAACTATCGTTTTTATTTCATCTGGAGTTGTTCATGTGACTTTATTAGATATACTGGTACAGATCGTAAATGCACATTTGTAGTGGTTATTGGAAAGTTGTCCGATTTGAATATAAATTTGTTAATGTCATTTAAGATATCTACGTCACTGTTGTTTAGATTTTTGACGTCTTCTATTTTGAGCTTTTGCTCACTTTTGTTGCTAACGTGTGTGATATTCTTTTTGCAATGCCCAGTATGTTTCAAAACACTTTTATTTTGTGTATATTTCGATCTTCCGCAGTCTTTTAAGATATATACACTATTTTTGTTTAGATTTTAGAAGTATTCTATTTTGAGCTTTTGCTCACTACTACTTTTGTTGCTAACGTGTGTGAAATTCTTTTTGCAAATGCCCAGTATATTCCAAAACACTTTTATTTTGTGTATATTTCGATCTTCCGCAGTCTTTTAAGATATCTACACTACGTTTGTTTAGATTTTTGAAGTATTCTATTTTGAGCTTTTGCTCACTACTACTTTTGTTGCTAACGTGTGTGATACTCTTTTTGCAAATGCCCAGTATGTTTCAAAACACTTTTATTTTGTGTACCATTCGATCTTCCGCAGTCTTTCTTTTAATTTTTTAAACTTTCTGTTTTTTTGGCTGTATTGTGAGTTACATTTTGTTGTATGTTCAGCGTTATATTGTTAGTTACTATAATTATTTCTTTGTATTTTGTATTATTACACTATTAATTGCCCAGTATCTGAAAATAAGTAAAATCCTCATAAAATCCTCTTTGTTTAATGTAAGTATGTTATAGCCTTAATGCGTGTTTTGAAAATTTGCTGCATTAACCGCTAAATATTTTTTTCAATGTATGCAACTACTGCCGCATGTAAGTGATGAAAATAATAACCATCGCAAGCTGAGAAAAGCATTTTTTTAACACAGAAACAATTGCCCTTAAAGCTTGCAATTAACCAGTTTGAATGGAACATATATCATTCATATTTTGGAACAAACTTAATTTCCTTGTAATTTGGTAATAATCTATTCTTCCAGATGTACTTGCGAAAGATTCTAAGTGATAGAAAGAGTGTGAATGAAATGTTTTATTCCTTCTTTATTTTTCATTCATTTCTACTTTTAGCAATCGTAAATACACAAGTTGGAAAGAATAAGCAAATCTTTGCGCCAACCCATTATTCCGATCGAATTGTAAAAGTACCAAAAATAACGGGGCCAGCGGTCGTTCCACTGCAGCTGTGCTGGCATCAGGCCAGCAAAAATCGCTGCAATACATAAAAATTGCGACACATAAAAGGTCCGCGACGAAACTCAACCCGACCGTTTGACCGTAAAAGCGGATATGGACTGCTATCGTTGATAATTTAGCTTGCCGAAATTGTTTTAAACAACAGGCCATAACCGGATTTGTGCACATGCCGCTATGCACTGGCCGCCAATTTACGCAAATTTATAACGGCAACGCCGTGCTGCGATGTAACCCATGCGAGAAATTATAAAATAACATGTTCAACGTACGTATCCAGCACGCAGTGCAGGTTTTCTCAACATAATTCTTGTGCAAACCTTGAACGACCACGTAATATATATAAAATATGCAGGTAGTTATTAAATTAAATATTCGCAAGTAACTCCTTTTTAAGTCTTCAATGATTTGCAAACTCAAATAGAATCTGGATTTGAATCTATCTTTTTAAGGATTGTGTATGGTCATCAGTTAGCATCCATCATCACTGAGAGAGTCTCAGATGTATTGCTATCTTTTTTCCAAGTGGGTAAACTGATGTAAGCTTTTCCAATGTTCATCGTTGGTTCTTATAATTTGAAGATCGTTCAAACAATTGTATCAAAAAGTTTTAAAGGAAGAAATTGTAAATAATGTAGTATATCCCATTTTCTTTTACAGATGCCAAATTCTGGGCAGGTTCTGGTCTAAAACCGTCGCCTCAAGGTATCAGAATTCCAGATGAGAACGGGAAAGAAGTGCCCTTGAGACGCTACGATAGAAAAACCGTCGTTTTAACTCTACCAGGAGATCTGACCGTTTTTGATATTGGTCACTTTGGAATTTGGTGTGAAGCGTTCACCGTGGACTTTGGACACATTCAACTACCGCCGAACCTCAACATTCCACCGTCTCTAAAAATGTTAGGCGTCAGCCCCCAGGTAAGAAATATTTTGTTTTGGACACATACGATCATTTGTTCTATTTTGAGATTTGGGGCTTTGGAAAGATGGTGGCAGTTGTAGTTTACATTGTGTACATAATCATGTCACGGGATGCATCATATCTTATCATCTCGTATTTCATTGCATCTTCATCTCACATCATGTAAATAAATCATCGTTCATCACTCCAGTCGAACGAAAACCCAAAATTAAAGAAAACGAAAAGGTAAGAGGTAATAATTCAACGTCACGGTTGAACAAAAAGCGCAGAAAGTTATTCGTGTTTAACTTTCCGATAGGAAATGTGGGGTAAGAGATTTGAAGGGGAGGCGAGTTTTGCTCGCGCCCAGTGATTCTGTGAAAAATTGCGAATGCTTAATCTGTTTTATGGGCCATTCGTTTTTCGGGCAGTTTTCATACGGAAAAAGTTTGATGAAAAATTGCAGGAGAATTGCTACTGGGACAATAATCGACCTGATTATTGAGTGGGAACTTATATAAAATTGATGGAGAACGATTTGTCTGAAGGAAATATAAAACGAGAACACTTAATAAAATGTCAAATAAATGTGATGATCGAGTTTGTGCATATGATGCTTTGTTATTCCGAAATACGTAGCGGCAATATAAAGGAATTTTTCAAGTTTATTGTCAAATATCTACACCACCTTTGAAATAGTCATGGAGACCTTCTAAATCATCCAGAAAGTATGTAGAACCAATTGGACAGGATGTTTTTTGCAAGAGGTCGCACAAAAATCCATACCACAATCTGCTGCATCCAATCTTCTTCCAGTACTAAAACAGCTGATGATCAGAAGTTTGGTTCTGAGTCATAAATTAGATGCATTTGGAACAGTGTAAAATAGAACGTTCCCCAAATTCAAGATGATCTCTGATTCAAGATGATAAGACAGATGATCTCTGATTATTACAAGGATGAGGTGTTGGAGAAAAGGTGGCATCCAAATAACCTCAACCAAAACATGAAGATACAAGTGAAGAAAGAGAATCAGAAGCAACAACCTTGGCAGATCTATCAACAAATAGTGAATCTAGTGGGAGTGGCCATGACAATCTATGTTCCTTTATAATTTCGAACAATCTCACGGCACCGGAGTTTCTGGAGGAATACTAATAACATAATGAATATTATTAGTATTCTACAAAATTTTGTGGACTTTAATGTCCTAATTGACTTAAAAACCTCAATCGATATGAGGGGTTAGGATAGTTTGAAATATATCTTGAAGACAACACTGAATATAGAGTTTGGTAGATTAACTCCTTCAAGTGCTGCTATCTTCCTGAAGTTGAATAGATACCTTAATTTTTCTGGTACTGCACTCAAACTGTATGTTGTACGTTCTTACAAATTCTTATAATCATTTTATTGTAAAAATATTCCTCACCGGGGAAAAGTAAAATCGACGTAAACCCACTGTTTATAAAATATCAATATCAATCTTTATACAGCGGTCCTTAGATCTTAATAAATTATGTTTCGTCCGCCAAGCTGCCAAGGAATTTACGCCAGCGGGCTGTAACTTTTAATGGCCAGAAGCTGTTTATGTATTCGTCATAAATAATGTATAAGAAACCGTACAGCCGAAAGCGCTGAAACCCGGAAAAATTACCGGTCGAATCTTGCCCCGAGCTTGTAAGCAATTCAAATGGCACAAGCTGTCTACAACTTCCACTGTTTTCAAAGCTAAACCCCAACAAAAAAAAATGCACGAGATGGCGCGTGCTGAAGGGTCACCTGAAACATGTTTGTTTTTGTTTGTTATAGCGGAAAAAAGGTGGAAGTAACAACAGACGAAAACCGTCGAGAGGATAGTATCGGTTAGAAAAAATAATAGAAATACATAGAAGACAAGATGTTATTGTTTTAACTATGCTATCAAATTACATCATAATATGTCAAACTGTGCACCGTTAAACACACTGATAATAGGTTAAGAAAAGAAATGTTTACACGACAATGCACTCTTAAGTACATTACAAACATTACATTAGGTAACCTGGGCAATATTGCTTCAAAAAGTTTATAAAGGGCAACTGCTGAATAACATTTAGCAACACGCAAAAACGAACAAAATCGCACCATAGGAACATCCACAAAGAAATTGTTTTAAAAGTACAAAAAGATAAGAGGTGGAATAAATAATGACGTCATTGTAGAAAATTAAGTAGTCAGAGTTGGATCAACAGATCTTTGTTAAGGTATTCGTTAATGTCAATTATTAATTAAGCAAGAAGTTTCATTTATCAAGCAGCTATGATTTATAATACATAGCCTCCTGTGTCTTTAGATCTACTGCATACTTTATTAATTGTGTTGGTACACAAAAGGTTCAGCTCTGCGCAAAACAATTGCGTGCAAAGATATGTAGGGTGGACTGTTTTCCTTGGGACACCTCTATAATGGCCAATATGGTTTTAGAAAAAATTAAACTACCACCTTAGCTCTCTTAAATCTAAGTGCTTGGAAGGCCGACCTCGCTCGGTGTAAAAACAAAACAATTTGGCAACGTCATCGTGTGGTCAAAGGTCAAGCTAACAGCTAACTAATAGACTTCTATTAGCTCCACAGTTCTACCAACTTTAATCAAATGACGGTTCCCTAAGACCGCAAGCTAGATATACTGAGAAAAACTCATTTTTATGTTTTTAACAGGATTTTATTGAAGATCGGGACCTTTAGGGGATATATTTTCTCCCAAAAACTTGGGGGGATGTATTTAAAACGGTATGTTTTGTATTGTCTCACTCTCCGTTGCAGTATGGAAATCTGTTTGCATTTTTTTTTGATTCTACAGTTTCGCTACCAGCGATTATAACAACTTAATCTCTATTAATGAACTAAAATAAAATGTTCTAGTTTACCTTTATTTAATTTGCTTATGTCCTCTTCCATCTCTCTCTTTCATCTTTATGTTTTGTTTTATTAATTCATTAAGTCTTAATTAATTCATTTTTATATTAGGTTTAGAAAGTACATAAAAATCACAATACGTGCATAAATTTTGCAACAAACAGTAAATATTACCTAAACTTGTTTAAATTTTTAAACTTTAATACATACATTTTGTTATGTTAGGTTCTAAAATAAATGGGCCCTCCACTGCAACCTACGATCTATTGTGGTTCACACCTATTTGTACATTTTATGTTAGTTCAACCTATATCTATCATATGGTCATATTTTCAACTACCTATTCCCACATGAAAGTCAAATCGGTGAAATGCTTGCTTTTTAACTATTTTCAAATAGAATATAATGCGATTTTTCCTTTGTTTCTCCAAGTAATTAGAGCACGCAAGAAAGCTGGCGTATTCCATATAAGAGAAATTCAACTTCCAATACCACAAGATACGCAGCCAGTAAAAATCAGATTTATATTTAACAGGTGGTAATTACAATAGACCTTTCACTGAAATGAAAAGGAATTGGAACTTGAATTAAGGGACATTATAAAACAAAAATTGGGGGTAGAGGTTCAAGTTGCAGATATGCAAACAATAAATAATAGAGTGCACAAATAGTTGAAATATTTGTGATATATATTTGAGTTGAATTATCAAATCTGCGCAAGAAAAGAAAAATTATAGAAAAGATGAAAAAACTGAGAAATGGAGGAGAGGGAAATATGTACATCAATGATCTAACAATTAAGGGAAGAGCAATCCAGAAGCAAATTAGGCCAGAAATGAAAGACGACAGGGGAAAAGGGCTGTAGTTGGGTTCAAAGAAACTGATTGCCGACAATATCACATGGAGCTCGAATAAAGATGAAGAAAAATTAATAGTACAAACGAGATAATGGCCAAAAAACTAATAAAAAACTATAGGATAGATAGAGCCATGGAATATATGAAATATCCAAGAGAAGCAGAAGGAATTCGTACAGCAATTTGAACAGACAAAGTTAGATATCCAGGTAAATACAGAAGAAATTATTCTTCTGTAAATACAGAATGGAAATCCCTGTATAGTTAAACAAATATATAAAAATAATAAAAATAAGTAAAACAAAAGTTGAATAGTTTACACAATAAAATTCCATGTCTGTTTGACCATGATTACCTAATGTTTCCTCTGTGAAAACAGGTTTGTGTAAATCGCCCACCGGCAAAAGGTGCAAGTTTCCAAGGAAATTCCAAAGAGGCGGGGAAGGTCCCGAATAGCTCAATGGTTAGAGCGTCCGCCCGGAAAGCGGGAGACACGGCTTCGAATCCCGTCTCGGAGACGATTTTTTTTCCTTTTTGATACTAATTTCTTTAAAGTTAGATGTGTTATTACGGAAACAAAGAAGAAGGGGAAGGAAAAATGGAATTGGAGGGAAAACATTTATTCATTTGCAGTGGAGTAAATATAGACTCAAAACCTAGAGCACAAAAATTATTTAATGAAATGGAAATATATTATGGAAAGAATATTGTAAATGGAAATGCAATTTGACGACAAAGAAAGAAACAAATGCAGTTGTAATATATGTTAATATATTATATGTGTAATGTAATATATGTGTTATAAATATATGTTTACAAATGTTTTGTAAAGTTAAAAAAAACAGTTTTAGACGGCATGAACAGCAGAGTGGGAAGTAAAAATAATAACTCAATAAGTGTAATGAAATAACCTAATCATAAAGAATACGTTCCACATAAAGATATACACATGTATACGCGTTAAGCAAAGACCAGGCATAAGAAATCTATCATTCACCACGTGCTAATAAACAGAGGTATTGGATGCGAAAGTCTAGTAGTCAGTAAAATAAGAATAAAAACAAAAATGGCAACAAAAAGTAAGCTTACAATGGAAATCAAGAAATCTAAGATGTAATAAAGTCATACAAATTATCAAACATAATAGTAGCAGAAAACTACAGTAAAAATCTCGAAATAAAAATAAACACATTTTTGGGAAAATGGAAGGACGAAGATGTAAATCAAATGAGGTCAGAATTTAGGGAAGAAATTTGGCTAGAGAAACTTGTGGCACGAGAATAATAGATAGGAAGAAAAAACGGACAAGTTGGTGGAATGAAGATATCAAAATTAAAATGATGGGAGAAAACATTATGGAAGCAGTACCTGAACAACAGAACAGACGAAAATTATAATAGATACAAGGAGCAAAGGAGGGTTGCAAAGGAAATGGTTTAACAAGCAAAGAAAAAATCATGGGGAGAATTCGGCAAGAAGATAGAAGAAGACAGCAAAACAAATCAGAAGCTGTTCTACAAAGTGACGCAGAACCTAAGAATAGTAAATAAGTACAAAACAAACCAGATCAGAGACAAAAATGGGCACATAATTTCTGAAGAACAGAAGACAATGGAAAGGTGACAAGAATATTTTAATGAGCTCCTAAATAGAGAGGAAATACTAACGGAAGAACAAGGGTAAACAATTGAAAGTGAAAATGAAACACAAACAAAAAAGAAGAGGAAAATATAGAAGAAGAAAATATAAAACATGAAGAAGTACACGAAGCGATCAGAGCAACGAAAAGTGGAAAATCGGCAGGTCACGGCAAAATAACCATCGCAATGATCAAAAGTATGGACAAGAATTATGGAGAAGAACATTATTTATTATCATCATTATGAATGAGATCATTAAGAACACACATGAAGCACCTCAAACGTGTGGAAGTATTAACATGCAGAGACAAAATAAAAAGAAAGACAAACGAAAACGTGGAATGACCAAGTAGGCGAAGATTCTGAACAAAAGACACTGAGCTGGGAAAATTGTAAAATAATTAAAAATAATATAAAATACTAGTGATGGACGCGAGAATGCGAGATTTCCAGCAAGCACCAGATTGGATACTCAATATATTCTGATCTAAATCTTCAAATATCGTAAGCAAGTTTTTCGTTTCTGCAAAACTTTCTGGGAAGAAAAGAAATTGGTTCCTTTTATGATGGCTCTTCCTATATGTTATTAATTAATTGTTAACCATAGAAACTATAAAAAGTATACTAAATGCAACTGTTTTCGACATAATGGTAACAAATTGTTAATTGATAAAACGGCACTTATTGGTAGTAAATGTATATTATTATACAGGGTGTTTGTAAAATGTTGTCGGATACTTCACTCACTATAGTACTAATCAAAAGGAACAAACAAAATCTAATCAACATGGGTCCACAACTTAATCGTTTCTGAGTTAGAACCGATTTCTTAGCTTATTTATAAACTATAACAACAACAAAAAGAATGTTTGACAATGTCAACACCCTTTATAGTATATAATATTGTTGGATGTTGATTCGAAAAATAAATACACATAAAAATACAGCTAGTAAAGTTTTCCATGTTAGAAGCAATCAATGACGTCATATCTTCTATGTGGAATGTTGAAGTTCATTTTTGGGGATGTTGCCTTGGTAGATTTTATTCAATCTTTAGTATTTAGCTTTCATTACTGAAATTAAGGAAACATTCAGGAGGCTTTTTGTACAATCTTATCCAGGTTAAAAGTACATTTGTTCTACATCGTCTCTCTACTATAGACACACACATACATACTATAATATGTAGTAGCAAATAAATGATCATTATTTCTTTACTTATTCTTTCATCATGGCTTAATGCATCATCTCCTTTTTTACAGGCTTACAAAGAAACGCTTCTTTGCAATTTGGCTCTGCACAATATCATTGCTTTCCGCAATCGCCAAAACAGTACACATACCGACAAACAAAAGGGGTTGCCTATTCTAAGTGTTCTCCCGCTTAGTGATTTTCTATGTTGTTGCAGAAACGACCAAGCTCTTTCCCCTCATTCACACAACCTTCTGCACAATCTTCTGCCAGAGCATCATCTCATCAATTGGTGGGAGGACATTTAGAAGCAACCACATACAGACCGCAGCACGTAGTAAACATTGCCAATCATCAGCACACACTGGTACAGAGAAGGATTTCGCCTGTACAACAGAAAAGTGGTTTAGAAACGGGACCGGTTGTACAACAATTCCCGCAGCAAGTGCAAGTCCTGCATTTCCCCCAAAATTCTATACAACAAGCTCCCCAAATCACAGAACATTTTATTCAGCAAGTACCGCAACAAGTCTTCCATCAAAGTCATTTTTTCCATCAAACGCAACCCCAACAATTTTTGACACAACCATCCCAGCAATCGTTATATCAATTTTCTGAGAGGAGCGATCAGTATCAGATACCTGTCAGACAGCCAGTACCTTATACCCCTTTCAATTTCGTGCAGCAACAAAACCAATTTGAAAGTAATAACAATAAACACAATAGGTTTCAATTTCAGAGTCATCATTTCGGATAAAATTACCTCTGACAGTATCATTCTTTTAAATTAGATTTTATGAGCTTATAACCAAATTAATTATGTCATAAGAACGGGTACAAGAAATTCTATCGTATATTTTGTGTATACATACATACTTCTACTATTCTTCCACTTACAAATAGGTTATAAGAATTAAGCGATGGGATTGACAAGAAAAAAGTGCTTTTCTATTTTATTTATGTAATTTTGTATTATGCACTCTTACCGGTGATATTGGGTGATAATGATAATTATTTATAATGAGGTAGTTATCAGTAAATGGGCAGTATTATATTTTATTTTATTTCTTCATAAAACATTAAATCAAGTTTTTGCATATACGAGATAATGAAGCTATGAGTTACTAATATTTCATAAGCAATTACGTGTGTTATATTCTTCCTCCACTTTTACAAAACGAACTTTTACGAAATTATTACATTCTTACACTAGATAATAAACACATATTTGTCACTTGTGCATATATCACTCTGCTACTACCGGCATCTTGGATAATGGCGATCATTTTTCAAACAAATAATAAAAATCCAAAATTTGCATGTGTGATCACGGGCCTCAAGATCAACTAATTGAATGTTTATAAATTTGAAATTAATATTTCTAAAAATGCCACATAATTTTGGGATATACATCGGTGAAATTTATACTTTCAATTGCTTGTTGTTATCAGATTTCTAATTGGAACAAAACAACTAAGATTAATAATTATGGTTTTTTAATATTCATTTTACGACAAATTGTCATTCTTTGAAATATTTTTTGGATCGTTTAAAACCACTAATAAAGATATAAAAACCATAAATTTATGGCTAGCAAGCTAAAAAATTGAAAAACTGAAAAAAGGCGTTTTTATTTAGCAAAAATATTTCTAAGTTCTCGAAATATCACCATAATTCCTTGTTTCTTAACAGCAGTCAGTTTGACATTTTTGAATAAGGTCAATAATAATGCTAACTTTACAAGAAAGGATTTACCTTATTAAATGCTACGGTATTGGGGATAAGTCATATCAGCATACAATAAATGTATTTCATGGGAAATTTCCCAATACCGCGGTTACAAGACAGGCAATAAAAAAATTAGTTTGGTAAAAATGGATCTGTTGGGGATAAAAGGAAAATAAAAAATATACA
>JAWQRJ010002999.1:0-12649 GCA_033557515.1 Diorygopyx duplodentatus | reverse complement strand
TACACTTTTGCAACAATAATGATTCAGAACCGCGCAATAGATTATACAAGTTGGACATGATTCTTCAAGAATTGAAACGAAGCTTTCGTGAAAGTTTTTCGCCATTTGAGAATTTATGTATTGATGAATCCCTCATGCTTTATAAAGGAAGGTTTCTTGGTTTCAAATATTTCAGATAATGAAAACAATTTAAATTGTATTTCATATTGTTTCATCAAAAATAAGATAATAAAATGTTTTCCAAATCCCTGGTGGCTAAAAAATAGGCTTTAATTCCAGGTCGTAAAAAAGAAACAAAAAAAAACAGATTTTTGGTATTCCATGCTACGTCTGTATTATTCATATATTTCATGGCTTTCTTAACTCAACACAGGCGGTTCTGTTCATCGTCCCCGACTCAGCAGCGAAAGGGTTAAGATAGTAGTTTCGATGCATGTTGTACAACACGCAGTACGATTTAAAAATTAATAGTTTTATACAGGAACAAAAAAATTTAAAAACCTTCTCCCAAACCTCAAAAGAAAAATAGTTTTTTTTAAATTATAAAAAGTGAAACAGAATAAATAAACAATTGAAATCATTATGGTTTTTCTTTTTTATAAAATAAATGAGTATTTATAAATTCAAAAAAAATTGTTTCATCTGCTTGAGCGCATATTTTTTAAAATACAAATCTTTTTGAATTGATGCACATTTGAAATCAATCGTCTTTTTGGGAAAAACTAATTTTTAATCTTTATATATCTTTTGATTTTAAAATTAATGGATCTTATTTTTCTGTTTCTTTAACTAAAACTTTCAGATAGTATATTTTGGTTAGATTTTAAAAAATACAGCTTTATATCTTTCTGTACCAAACTCGAACTCGGGTTCAACTCGCATTTGTAATAAGAACAAATATAATATATAATTTAAAATAATTTCTTGAAAAGCTATAAATATGAGTAGCGGGTGTTTCCATGAGAAACTTTGGAGACACATTCTATAGGTCCTCCTGATGAAAAAAGTTTCACATCAAACCAAAAGACGCTCAGGTATGTTGGTAAAAATTCGAAAATAGGGTCGTCTTTATGACCGTATAATTAGGGCTGTCTTTTCTGGCAGTGTCTTTTATATTATGTATTTATACGTTTTAATTAATCCGAAGCGTATGGGAAATATTAATCGGGAATTGTGCGCATTATTATAACCCAAATATAAATTTGAAAGACAGAATTTACAATTTATTTTTTTTACTTTCCTTTTAGATTAAGCATTCCGTATCGAACCGATTTCCGAGTATTTTTTCCTGTGAAGTTACTACTTTATTTTTACCATACATGGTAAAAATGTGACAACTCGTTTAAGTCAATATCATTGATGCAATGCATGCTGCAGCCACCTTATGGCATTAAAATTACCGCTACGGTTCGAAAAAATAAACGGAAAGTTCCGGTAGAAATGAAAGTAACTTCAAAGGATCCACCGGCCACTATGTTTGGCTTCACACCCCAACTTCCAAACAAATACAATAACAGAAGGGAAATCTGACGTTCTATTGCATTATAACAAAACGAAAGGGGGTGCAGATTGTTTCGATCAGCTGTGCCACTCGTACACAACAAGCAGAGCAACCCATAGATCGTAGATGAGGTCTTTGTTTGGCATGTTAGATGAAAGCCATTGTAAATGCTCGAAACCAACAAAGCAACGACAGCGAAATATAATCGATGGGAACAGCTGATTCTCCGAAGTGATCTAAAAATAGGGAATTGGAGGCATCCTAATACATCTGGAAAGTTTGGGGTACATCTCGTAGAAACAACCTGTATAATTTAAAATAGTTTCTTGAAAAGCTCTGGATGTGTTTGTACATTACATACAAAGTTTATCAAAAATGTTTGATCTGAATTTTTCAGTACCTTTTACCGTTCTAAATTAAACCTCTCTGTAAAATCAGCAATAAACACAAAAAATTGTACACGAAAAAGTTATCAGTGCTTCGATTAAATTACTTGGTCGCCTCGGGCGGGCAGTCGGGCTGGTTGCTGGGGTGCGCCGCGCGGAACGCCGGGTGGTTCTCGAGCTCCCTGTCGATCCTGAGTATGATGGGGAACGGCCTTAGGTCGACGTGAAACCGACGGGCGTTGAACACTTGCGGTATTAGGCAGCAGTCGGCAAGGGTAACGTCGTCCCCCACGCAATATTTCCCAGCACTGGCGGACAACAGTTTTTCCACTGCCCGCAGCCCCCTCGTTATCCAATGCTGCGCCCATTCGTTTTTCTTCTCTTCGCCAACGTGTATCAGGACTATTAAGTTTTGCAACGGTTGTATTCCGGAAGCTATTATTTCGCAGATTTCTCGAACCTAAAGAGAGGTGAGTGAATCTAGTTTTTTTGTTTGTTTTAAGTGTATGTCGGAATTAGGTGGACCACAACAAATGTCATCGTCAGGAATTTGTTGATGGGTATTCAACGGGGCTTAAAAATCCTACAGGAGAAGGTTGTCGGCTGATAATTTTACATATAGGATCTGAAGAATCCCAGAGTCTGAAGGTCCCATTGAATTTGTTAGGGCTCAAATCAAAGGTGAAGTTGATTCAGATTTTAAATTTGCCGCTACTATTATTTTTGGGCTCGTGTAAATGCCTCTTTTTCAATGTGGTCCCCCCTAATTCCGACACAGAGTATAGTGTTTTACGCTAACCACAAATAAATTATTACCTTTGCTCTCTTTATAATATCATGAGGCATTAGGGGTCGCTGAGGACGAGTCTCCTCTAAATAATGCAGAATATTCAAAGATTCTACTAAAGTATGACCGTCAATATGCAAAGCAGGGACTTGTTCCATGGGATTCACTTCTCTGTATTCATTGCAATGTTGCTCCCCTCCCGATTTAATTAAAGAAACAGGTTTGATCTCATACAGAATTTCTTTCAAGTTCAAAGCTAAAACCCGTTTGTAAAAAAACATGCAATTTTGCAACCATAACCCTTTCTTACCTATTCTAACTCTCCAACTGCAAGAACTCCGCCAATAGGAATATAATATTGGCTAAATTAAAAAGATTTTTTAATAGCAATCCATAATTTGTTGTAAACCTACCTTTCCAATTACTGACATCGTCGATTTCTATTGTTTTTTATGGCTAAACAATCGGCGGTCGATACGGTATCAACTGTTTTCTATGGCAGCTTCTTGCACAATGGAAAATCACAACCAACACTTGTGTGGTGTAAGAAACTGGTTATCTTAATTTATTCAAATACAACAGAGGTCATAATACGTATTTTGCCTGTTACTTTTTTCTAACGTAATTCTATCCGATTTAAAACATTTATTTTCGTACAACTTCCTAATTTATGGATGGGAATGACAACTGAATAACGAAATAAAACCCTATAGCTGTTTTTAACCTAAAACTGTTTTTAAAAACTTCAAATTCTTTTAAAAAACCGACTCTTAACGTCTTGCAATTCAAGATAAGAAAAGCAGACTAAATAAATATTGTAATAAAAAATAATTTTGAAATTAAATTTATCTATCTGACATTGGTACTACTGCACTCCCGTTAAAAAAAAAGTTCCAAATACGTGAAATATGCGCCTAACCTATTTAAATTTACCGTTACATTCCTTTCTTGTTAGTTTATTAAATACTAGTTATTTACTAATTATTGACTATTCTTAGTATTATTTTTTGATTTAGTATGCCTAAACTTTTTACTTGTAAGGTAAAAACGGTGAAGTGAAAGTTTAGAGAATACTCATACTATGGATAAAAGGTCAACATAAAATTTATTAAAATTATTTTAACATTTATTATTATTAAACTGGGATTTTTCTCTATAGAGCTTGGTGGTTAATATTTGGAACGATATGCATACTAACGTTAGCGGTGAGATTTTACAAAGTTTCGGAACCTGACCATATATGGTATGTTTTATATTACACTTTACGTTTTTAATGTAATTCCCACGATTTCTCGAAATGTTTACCTTTTTGTGGAAAAATTACTAAATAATGTTGTTTACAAAATTGTATCTTTTTTAGTCTTAGGTCAGACTAATAAATTCACTGGTATTTTTTAAACAACTATCAAACTTTTCTTTTTATTGTAGTCTCGTGTGTATTTGTTCCTTTATTGTAGTCTCCTAAGAAAATTGTTTATGTGTCGTTAAATATTTCATTTAAAACGTTGAATCATATTGCTTTGTGACATTTATAGACACCTTTTTTTTCAACCTGTTAACGTTTGCGTTGTTTTAGTTGGGATGAAACACACTTTGGAAAAATGGGTAGCTGGTACATTAATCGTACTTTTTTCTTTGACGTTCACCCTCCACTTGGCAAGGTAAATCCTAACATTCTGTTTATTATAATTATTTCTTAATTTAAATGTCTTATGTCGACAAAAGATGCTTATTGGTCTCTCTGGATACTTAACTGGTTATGATGGTAGCTTTCCATTTGATAAACCTGGCGACAAGTATGAAAACGTTAGTTATACTGGCATGCGAATAGTAAGTTAAACGAAGTTAGTAAAAAATACTCTAACGTTACTATTTAATGTTCGATAAAATGGTTAATGTTTTTCCTGTTTCAGTTTTGTACTGCTATGGGAGCTACATTAATTCCAACTACGTATTTGATTGTTGATGAAATGACACAGTCTGCGATCGCATCGGCATTGGCATCATTATTAATACTTTTTGGTAACAATTACTTATAAAGTAGTACTCATTTAGCCATAAAACCCTTTTTTTCCATTGTAGATGTCGGTCTTTTAACATTAACCCAGTACATATTATTGGATCCAATTTTGTTATGTTTCATGATGGCATCTGTATTAGGAGCAGTTAAAGTATCATCTAGTCGCATTGAATCTTTCTCCAAAACCTGGTGGAGTTGGTTATTTTTCACTGGAACCATGTTGGCATGTTGTATGTCCGTTAAGTTTGTCGGATTGTTTGTTATATTTATGGTGGGATTGATGACCGTTGCTGATCTTTGGATGATTCTGGGAGACCTAACGAAACCAATTGTAAGTACTACGTTCAGAGCAAAGAACCTCTAAAGGCCGTATCCTATATTCTTTACTATTGAAATGTTTGTCCCCCACTATAGTGGGGGAAAAACAAGGTACATATATGCTTGAAAAGAGATGTGATGATAACAACAACAACACAGAATAGAAACAGTACTCTGCCAGAGGTTGGCATTTTCTAGGGTTCACGTTTTGTCTAAAAATCATGTTACAAATATTTCTTTCCAAAAATAGTTATGTATATTATAGACAGAATATTCATAGAACGAGGGTTCCTTATGTCAACATCTAACAAATACCTTACACAATATTATTATTGGTATACGCCTAAGAGTTGTTTTGTTAAGTAAGTTTGATTAAGTTAGATGGTTAAAAAATACAACAAACCACTATTAAAACTTTGGTAAGCAGTAGAATTACATATATATTTTATCATTCCGCAAAAGTATAGCTATTGTGGATTGCAAATACAATTTCTTACATCAGGTTTGCTTTTTTTGCTTCCAGACTTGCAATAAAACCGCACGTTTGTGCTGAAATTTAGTTTCCCAGGGCCTCATTTCACCTTTTTAAAAAATTCGTTAATCCTCTATGTATCCCAATTGTTCCACAAATTCTAAATTTGTCAAGATTTACAGAATTGTAAAAATGGTCCATAAAAACATTATACCATAATATTTTGCAAAAAGTACTTAAAAGAGAGGTAACAGTATCCTCAAGTTTAGATAAAACTGCAGAATATATTTTAAAATTTGAAATGTAATCACTAATGGATTCACACACCATTCTGCAAAAGATTCCATACTTTACAGTTTTATTTGGGTTCTAAGTTTTGAAAAGCAATCTTCTTTTCCATTGAATCGTTCCTTCATATAAAGAAAGATTTTGTTTTGGAGTATAACTGGTCCAAAATTGTTCTGAAAAATAGTTGAGCAAGGATTGCATTTTAACCAATCATCCAGAATTTTCTCACATGTCTTCATTGTTGTTCATGTTTGCACCATGTACCTCTGTATTAAACGATTTCTTTTCATTGTTTTTGAGTAAATTTGTCGCGATCAACGACTTGGTTGACAAATAATTCTACAACTTGTTTCTTTGCACTTGACCCATCAATATTACTACATAGTTCAAAAAATATTTTAATAAAAATAGTTTATAATTTTAATTCACGCACTGCTATGTTTATCCATTTTGATGTTTTCTATGGTTTTTTAAATATTTTGATTTGTTTTGATTGCAATATGTTTGTTTCTTCGGGAACTTTGGCGAAAAATTCATTTGTACTAATCATGGAGGCAACACTTTCTACATTTTCAGAGCTTTCTTTGAACTGTTGCGATATTATGTCTGAATTCACAAAGCAAACTCCATCTGAAAAAATGGGGCCTAAAGTGTTAAGGTATTATTTTAGATACAGCCGCTGTAGATCTAAGGTCTCGATATGCAATATGTGTTCAAAACACTTACTTTTCTATCCTTAATAATAATTATAGGGTTGCATCTAATTTTAAATATTCTCTGCCATTCGGCTGCATTAGAATATCTGCTTCCAAAAAATTGTCACAGCAAATATATGTTTATTTCTGTTATTATATGTTATTATGGTTATCTAGTCATAAATGGTTTCTGGTTGAATATTTTGGGAATCTAAAAAATAATTCATCGTATAGAGGCAAACTTACCAGCAAGTAAACTTAATTAAGGAATCGATATGCTACTTCAAGCAATGTTATACAGGCTGTCTACCGTAGATGGCTCATTAGAAATATATGGGGAACGGATAAAGCTAAAAGTCTGAAAATTTGGATTTGAATATGGTAGGACAAGAACTAAAAGATAAAAATGTTTTCAATAAGCTGGCGGTTCCGGTTATACTGGAACTTGACAATAGCTTAGAATTAAAATCCTCGTGAATGGTATTACCATTCAACCTACCAATTAGTTATCAATTTTGACGTTTATGTAACTTAGGTTGGTTGATTTTATAGTTCGGGTGAAAATGGTATTTCTGAAAAGTTCAATGTCTCAACTAATAGTTAATGAAGTATGAATATTATCGTATAAGTCTAATTATGAAAATTCGATTTTTCAAAATGTCCCATGACATAAAATTGGGTTGTAGTAACCTTCTGAATTTTGTTCCATTAAGCGGTGGCAAATTCGGATATTATTTGTTAAATGGCCTTATTATTTGTTGGCATTGACTATGAATAACAAATAAATTCAAAATATCAACATTGGAGTAATTATTAGTTCCCATTTTAGAAGATAGTAAGGACATGTCAACGTTTTCAAGAATTAAACATGTGAAATACCTTGATAACTCGATTTCCAAATGATACCATTAATTTTTCACCCTAAATATGAAATCAACCAACCTAAGTTACACAAACGTCTAAATTGCTAACTAATTTGCAGGCAACCCAATTTACAACAAATCAATGTATTGTCAAAGGATCGCTTTTGCAACAAGAGCTCCAAAACCCTTAAATAATTGGAAAAGGATTTTTAGATATATGGAAACCTAATACCATTTAACGAAGATTTTAATTCTACGTTCGATAAGATAAAAATATTTGGTAGATGTAAAAAATCACATTTTGTCATTTAAAGTTTTCTTATTTTAAACTTCAGTTTTGTAAAGAATGTATGTAAGAATGTCCCGTCGGGTATATTTACGAAAAATTTGATGTCTCAACTAATGGTTAATGTAGTATGAACATTATCGCATAAGTCTAATTATGAAAATTTGATTTTTCAAAATAACTCATAACTCGATTTCCAAATGACACCTGCATTAATTTTTCACCGTAAGTATAAAATCAACAAACCTAAGTTAGATAAAAGTCAAAATTGACAACTAATTTGTAGGCAACCCAATTTACAACAAATGAATGTATTGTCAAAGGATCGCTCTTGCAACAAGAGCTCGAAAACCTTTAAATAATTGGAAAAGGATTTTTAGGTGTAGGGAAACCCAATACCATTTAACGAAGATTTTAATTCTACGTTCGATAAGATAAAAATATTTGGTAGATGCCATTTTAAAAAAATCACTCTTTGTCATTTAAAGTTTATTTTCTATTTCAAAATTTTGTAAAGAATGTATGTAAGAATGTCCCGCCGGGTATATTTACGAAAAATTCGATGTCTCAACTAATGCTTAATGAAGTATGAACATTATCGCATAAGTCTAATTATGAAAATTCGATTTTTCAAAATGTTGCTGCGGATGCATAATTTTTGCGAAAAAATTCAATATCTCGAAAACGATGAAGTTTAGGCCTGGCAAACGTATTACGAAAGTTGTTGAAAATTAAATGTAGATTAAGAAAAAAAATTAAAATTTGGGTCATTTCATTTAAATTAACAAAGCTATTCCCGGTATAACAGGAACCGGCAGCTTATTGAAAATATTTTTATCCTTTAGTTCCCTTCCTAGCATATTAAAATCCAAATGTTCAGACTTTTAGCTTTATCCGTTCTCCATATATCTCTAATGGACGGTATACAGTAGACACTGTGTATAAGCTTTATCAAATTAAACAAAAAAAATATTCGCTCCACTTTATCATATACTATTGATCCTTAGACTTAAAATCCATTTTCTGTTGCCACTATGCGTTGTTGTTTTTTTGGCTGAGATATGCAAGATTGAATTTATGATCCAACCAATGAAGGCAAGATCAGAAGGTGATGATCCGGTCAATGTAGGCAAGATCAAAATATCACCCATAAATCACTCATTGCTTGGATATTGTCTGATTAGATGTTGATTCGTTTCATTTTATGCTACTTTCGAAAACTAAGTGTTGTACTCAGAAAAACATTGTATATAATAATAAACGTGTTTATTTTCCATAATTTAATAAAAATATACATTGAGATTACAAAAAATATTGCCTACTGGAAAAATGGCAAAGTTCAGCTATACTGTTTTTTAACATAATTCCGAAGATTATAGACTATAGAAATTATAGACTACGAAAGAAGAGATATGACATTTATTCATAAATGCTCAAAAAAATGCTTTGAATGTTAAGGATGTTAATGAAACTATGCACATAAAACAACCCACAAAAAAATAGACCAATTGACAGATTGGTCTATTTTTCAAAGTCAGCACTTAGATGTGATGAATTATTGTTTTTCTAGCAATATACGAAAAAAATGCGTCTTGAAAGAGTGTATTAAAGACAGATCTTTAGAACCGTTGGAAAAAAAATTGTGTTGAAAAGAATTTTCTGCAAAACTATAAAATCGAATCACTGAAATCAGGTATGATTTCTTGTAATTCAGAAGTACGATTTCCTCGGCCCATTTACAAATTCAATCCTGCATATCTCAGTCATAAAAAATCATAGAGGGACGATCAAAAATGATGCCGTTTACCGAAAAAAAAATTCCTTTCCTTATACTTCACAAAATTTGCCAAAATAACCATTTTACGTAAAGTTACTCTAAAACTTCACCTACTAAGGAATTTCTGCGGTCACATCGTATTCAGCATCAAAAAATCAACATTCTCAATAAAGAGAAACACTTTTTCACAGACCCAGAAAACAAGATGGTTAATATTCAAAAGTGAAAACAAAAATTGTATAAAATTTATAATAATCTGCATTAATAGTGATGAATTACAAAAAGGTTACAAAGTTAAATTAAAATTAAATGTATGAAGTTGGAGCAAGTAATGCATATACGAGTTTTTTTTAACATTAGTTCACATTTCACTTACAGAAAAACAACTGAAGGTAGTGATGTATTTGTTATTATCACATTTAATATTGGAACTTCTTTACTGTCTTTATTGTCAATGTCTTCTTGTCCGACAATATTCTTTAGAAACTTTGGTTTCTCTGCAAACTAATTCTCCTGGGAAAAATTTATAAGCGATACGTAACTTATAAAATTAGTGCTATGATTAAAAATAATTGTTTTCGTTTTTGAACGAATTCGGCACATTCTTGTGTAACCAGTTTCTGTCCCCATAACACTTCACAACATAACACATCTTCTGCAACAGATTAAACATAGATTAATACGAAAAAATAATAACAAAAAAATTAGGGATCAGAGAGACTGGACTGCACAGAAAACCAAGGAGCAGTCTTACTCATTATGGCTCTAGACTTGCTTGTGAAATGACCTCTGAATTCCTTTTATATAAGTTTTCCCACACTCTACATATGGTTTAGTGGTTCTCCCTAAAATATCTTTCGTTTAATCACTAAATTTCGAAGAAAATTCCAATTACAAAACGACTTTAACACAAAACATTTGTATCGTACTCTTCCCTGCATTCACTCTGCACCCGTGTTAATATTTAAGAGAATGAAAAGCGATGAGTTGAAAACAAATTGTTATTGTTTATCTGAAGTTTTTTAAATACACTTAAAACTTTTCAACATAAAAACAAATGGAGCAGTCAGAAATAAATCATTTAATATGGCAAATATTCATCACATGTTTACACATTATATGAAAACAAAAATAAATAAAGTACAAAATGCTTTTGTTGCACGAATATAATGAATATACATTGTGAATACGCTAACACTATAACTAACATGTGTGTTCATTACTTAAAATTATTCACAAACAAGAAATATATATTAAATCACAATTTTTACTTTATCTATACCTAATATCCGTTTACATTACTTTTCACTAACTACAGGAACCTGAGGTTTATCTTCTTTAGTATCGCTATCGTTTTTCTTAAATAAAATACCTAGGAGCACACCCATGAATAAAATTAAACCCACTTGAGAATTTGATATAAATTTATTGGCGCAATCAGTTGGATTATCGATATTCAACGTTATAATTTGCGAAGCTATATGCGTCGCAACCAAAGCTACCGAAGTGTAATAAGGCCACGTTTGGGCAGCCATTATTCCCGATACCACCAACGATCCGATCATAGTGGAACTAAACGCCGTTAACCACAACTTTGTGTTTTCCCCGAACCTTAACGCTGTCGACTTAATACCCAAAATCATATCATCTTTTTTATCTTGATGGGCGTAGATGGTATCGTAGAGTATTGTCCAGCAAACGCCTGCTAGATACAGAGGTAGACATACGGAGGTGTTGACCTGACCCTGAACCGCACTGTAACCGAGCAACGCACCCCAATTAAAAGTGAATCCCAAGACCAACTGCGGCCAATAAGTGAAGCGCTTCATCAACGGATACGTAATTACCAACCCCATAGAAGTAGCGCCCAAAAATACGCTGTACCAATTCAACTGCATTAACACTATCAGGCCGAAACTTAATTGCGCGGCCAGAAACGACCAGGCCTTTTTCATATCCAAGTCTCCGTTCACCAGCGGTCGACCGGCCGTACGCATTACTTTACCGTCTATATCGCGGTCCCACATATCGTTGATCGTACAGCCGGCGCCGCGCATCACCAACGCTCCGATACCGAACAAACCGAGCAAGTACGGATCCGGAAGGCATCCCGGCTGCGAAGCGCTTGCTATACCCCAACTGCACGGCCAGTACAGCAACCACGTCCCAATCGGTTTATCGTATCGGGCAAGTTTTAGGTACGGTCGAACGGATTTCGGGGCCAATTCCACTAATTTCGCTGCCAATTGAACGTTTTGCCTCGCGACGCTCTCGGGAATGTCGATCTTGGTCGATTTGCGACGAATAAAATCCGATGTTGGTAATATTTTCAAGAACCTAACCTCACTTATTGCGTAATGTAACTTACACTTGTTTAGCTTACATATTTGCCTAAGTTGCGACATACTCTTTCGTTTTGACTTAAACCTTAGGAGGAACTTTTTATAATTAACTTCGAACGCAACAATAAACGTAGAATAAACATTTTCGAATGATTAGGCGACAATAGGTTAGGTTTTGGTTAGGTTAGAATCGCACATGCCTACGTGCATATAGTCTAATAGTTAAATGAACTAATACTATTTTTTAACTGACAAGGGAAGTGTCACAAGTGTCACACCGATTTCGATGCAATTTGGTACAGCCATAGAATGGATAAAAATAAGGTTTACGTATGTTTTTATACGTGCCCTTAAAGCCCCCGGGGCGAGTAATAAGGGTTGCAAATTAAGGGATTTTTTTTTATTCCCATGCATTTTGAACACGAAAACTGTTATCGAAATGTGGTAAATGCAAACTGATTGAAGACCTTTCTTTTGATATATCACACATATACTAGCAGGTTAAAAGGGGTAAACTACCCCTAGTTTTTTGGACTAATTTAAAAACGACTGCATCGATTTTGGCGGCGTTAAGTATACATATAATACCTTTAAAAATATTAGTTACCTGTTTTTTCCTATTCTCTGCAAACCACCCCCGGCGAAATTGCGGGGGATATTATGTACCCTCTTTCCGTAACAATAAAATGATGAAACTGTTAGGCACTGAGAAAATACTTTGAAGAAAAACCGTAAATTAGTCACACAATAAGATAAAGTAAAAACCTTTAAAGGGATTTGTAAGGGGGAAAAAAATGGGGGTAGAAAGTATATTTTCACTAATATCTCGAAAACGAAACTGTTAGCGAAAATTTTTAAATATTAATAAGTATTGTTTTTAAAAAACTATCGATGTTGCGTGGAGTAAATTATTT
>JAWQRJ010002998.1:0-12649 GCA_033557515.1 Diorygopyx duplodentatus | reverse complement strand
CATTATCGCGTAAGTCTAATTATGAAAATTCGATTTTTCAAAATGTTGCTGCGGTTGCATAATTTTTGCGAAAAAATTCAATATCTCGAAAACAATTGGGTTTAGGCCTTGCAAGTGTATTACGAAAGTTGTTGAAAATGGATTGTAGATTAAGAAAAAAAATTAAAATTGGGGGCATTCCATTTAAATGAACAAAGCTGTTGTCAACTTCCAGTATAAAAACTGGAACTGGAATAATAATAATAATAATAATAAGCTGGCAGCTTATTGAAAATATTTTTATCTTTTAGTTCCCTTCCTACCATGTTCGAATTCAAATTTTCAGACTTCTTTTCAGCTTCTTTTCAGCTTTATCTGTTCCCCATATATTTCTAATGGACGGTCTACATTCACTTGATTAACTTTTTTTCAAAGTTTCATGTTAGCTTTATTTCCTTTGCGGTCATTAAATATTTTTCCTGCCCTGCATAAAGAAAATCTAATACTTACGCATAACGATCTTTGGAGATATTTTGTCAATAAGAACTTTGGTGAGAATGTAAAATAAAACGGTAATTATCATAATTCCAACTGCAGAACCTATAAATATATACTCGGGATGTCTTCTGTATCTGCAACATTTCTCGCTCCAAAGTGTTCTTGTGGTATTCATCTGGAAAAATTGACAAAAAAAAATTACGATCATACAGGGTGAGTATTCTTCTGAATGTGCATGAATTCATTATTTTATTAATATTGAAATATAATATTATTAACACATTCACTACTATAGAGATTGCTTCAATTCATGCTATTATTCTTACCAAGTCCACAACATCCATACACATTCCGATTTTGGCATTTTCATCACTTATGCTATAATAATAGTCGTTCAAATCCAAATAAGAGCCCATGCAGAGTTCGCACATAGCCGATGGTGTTGGATATGTTTTATTTATACATTGCTGCGTCATGTTGTAAAATTCGTTAAACTGAATTGTCTCACTAGACAAATTACGAGTTAAAACATTATTCACAACCACATAACATTCTAAAAAAAGAAGAGAACGTAAGTGGACAAATTTGGATGGTATGTAAAATATTTCAATGGGCGTTAGTCAACTAATTTAAATTTAATTTTATTATAAAAATAAATTGCATTTTATCATTAAAAATACAGGAAAAAATATTTTAGTTGTGAAAGCCTGTGTCAAAGTATTGATACTTACCGTAACATTTCGCATTATTCCACAAATTATACACATTCTCGTACATATTGACAATAATACCTAATCTATCTAAATTTATGTAATGTGATATACACACTCCTTTTTCATCTTTAAACTACAAAAATTAAGAACAATAATTGTCTTCTGAGATTAGTATGTAAGGCTATCCACCTGAGATAAATTTTTGTAACTGTCTACCACGGCCATGTAATCGTCGATGCATATTTCGCAGAGTTTTATAGGATGCGAGTTTGATATTGCGCACAATGTGAAATTGGACACGGCGGTACTAAAAGTTTCTCTATATTGCGTACAATTTGCAGTGCTATTGCTTTGTCCGAGTGTAAACCTGAAGAAAAATCATGTAAAAAGTCTACAGTCGAATTCGATTTTATTTACTTACCTAGTTAAAAGAAGCTGTATAAAGAATACAAAGTAAAAGAAGAAAGGCATTGTGTTAACTTACGAGTTAGGTATCACATCTTATTCACATATTACAGCCTTTGTTATTGTTTATCTTTTAATAATGAAAATGTCGTTGCTGTCATAACCTATGTCTTGTCATAACGTCAGTATATGCGCAGATTACTGTTTAACCGACCCAGAAAAATACAGTTTACTGTATTAAGTGTTTATTAGGTTGCCTAGATATCTACATTATTTTTGGCATTAAAATAATAAATTATATCAAAATATTAAATAATAAATTAAATCAAGATATTCTGTGAAACTAAGGAATTGCGAATGCATGGTGGGCGTTCACAATTTTATTCGCAAAACCGTAAATTCCAGGTGCAAAATGCACTGCCAACGAAAGCCTGCTGCCAAAATTAAGTATAAAAATACATACATATTTCCTCAATTCCATAAATCATTACGTGTATTATTAGTATTATTACTTTGTTATCTTATACACATAAAATAAACCGAATAAACCTATTCGTCTTTGGATAAGGGAAAAATACAACGTTCCCGAAAAAATTGTTTATACATTTTTAACAATCTACGTGACATATACTGAACATCTAAATTTGTTGATTTACAACAATAATTGTAGGTGCTTCTATTGTTTTTGTCGCCATAGTTTTACTGTTTTATATGAGAACTAGTTTCTTCTATTTTTCTCTTGGAAATCTTCGATCCAAATTCTCAACCAAATTCAAACTTCTAGAAGTATAGTAGGAAATTTTCCGTTGTATTCCAACAAAATATAACCTACGCTATATGATGCATCACACCAAAAATAGCATCCATATGTTATATCCTCGCAAAGCTATTTTTACACGGCAAAATCTCCGTCTGTTCCAGAATTATCGTCACGGTATAAAACGATGAACGCGACCATACTCACTGTCACTGTAGTGTTCCCCAATTAACGACTAGCTCGCCGAGTTTTCAAGTTCAACCGCCAAAATGTCCATGTTTCCATATTATTGGGACGAGTTCTCATATCGTCCATCCAGACTCCTGGATCAACAATTTGGCCTCGGCCTAAGCCGCGACGACCTTCTTTCCCCGTTGACCCTCTCCAATCGTTCGCTCCTGAGGAGTCCCGCCGGCTATTACCGCCCTTGGAAGGCGCCTTCCACGGAAAAGGACGCCGGCTCCACCGTCACTGCGGACAAGGACAAGTTCCAAGTGAACCTGGACGTTCAGCATTTCACGCCAAACGAAATATCGGTCAAGATCACCGGCAAGAACACCATTACCATCGAGGGAAAGCACGAGGAGAAACCGGACGAGCACGGCTTCATCTCCAGGCAGTTTACCAGAAAGTACGTGCTGCCGGAAGGTTTGAACTTGGACAGGATCCAGTCCAACCTTTCGACCGATGGCGTCTTGAGCATCTCGGCTCCGAAAGTGTCGGCCGTACCGGATGACCAAGAACGCGCCATTCCCATTGTCCAAACTGGCACACCTTCGAAAAGTGGTCAGCCCCAAGTGGTCGAGATGAAGAGGGAAGAGGAAAAGAAAACGGAGTGAAACAGTTTATTGTATTTATTTTAATTGTTTACTTGATTAATTAAACGTGTATATTTTTGGTGTAGTTGCAATGTTCTTCAATGATTCAGAAATTCAGAAATAATTCCAATATTTTCTGACACACTAACTTGAAACACTCTGTAAATTTTTATGGCATCTCAATCGATTTCACTTCTTTGATCATTTCATAGTTCATCCTTAGCTTTCTTCGAATTTCCTCCGCAAAATCGATTATTATCATTCAAACCGTACTCCTAAAAGATATAATTAAAGACTAACTAATTTTTCTCACTTGAGTTAGACCAACCTTTTCTTGTATAGAGACACTTTTAATGTACGAACGTTTCGTAAAATTATTATAGTGCTGTATATAACAAGGTAAGGCAATATTGGCAACGTTACCATACAACTTATAATGTACCTCTTGTGGGTACATTTCCGTTAATTCTTCGCTAATCTTCGGTTCACAACAGTCATTGCTTACAAAAAGAAAAATCAAATTGGTATTTTTAATCTTTCTCGCGATGTACGGGCTAAAACATAAAATTAATACTGTAATAAGCGTTATTCTTTATTTTCGAACATATACCATGAACAATTTTCTTCTGTCCTTGGAAAGTAGTAATTATCTTTGTTCTTATATCTGTACAGTCTAATTTTTTTATCGCATGGGGTTGGGATTGTCTTATGTACTGCTAAATTTTCAATTTTTTTGGTGAATTCCAACGTAGATTGCCTACACTTTTTGTATCCCTGCAAAAAAAGTGACTTCAGTAGATAAATAAAAGCTTTGGTAGATAATAAATCTTCCACTTACATTTGGTGGACACAATTTCGAAGAATTCAGCCTTGGAAAACAAATGCCTTGATAATCAAAAACTGTAAAATTTTCAAAAACCCCATCTTCTTCTAAACGGTGCGTCAGGTCTTTGTTTATGTGCAGTATTAACTGCCCAACTTGGCTGTTATTTGGACTGTACAAGATATAACCGTGGTTATCTAACACCAAACACGTCCAAGAAGGATGCTCTGGTAAGCTGGTCGTGTAATTTCCACACTAAAATTGGATTAAATTCTATAAGATGGAAACCGGTATTGATTTTTTTGGTTCACCCCTAATTTTTCAAAACAATTCTTCCAACCTCGATATATAATCTGGTAACCTACCACGGCAATGGGTGCTTTCCCAAGTCTGTTGTTCTTTTCAAATAAAGCATTTGTTACAGTCACCAATAACTTTGTGTCGTTAAACTCTTCAATGTCTAATGGTGTGGAAAAAATGAAGTTATCATCGTCGGTGTCATTATAATTTTCTTCAACGGTTCTCTTATACCATACTTCGTCTACGGATTTATTGTGAATTTTTGAAAAATGACTGAAAATAATCCGTTAGTAACAGTATTTTAATACGAATTTCATGTACTTTTCGTCCTGATCCATTGCAGCAATATTTTTCCATCTGGTCAAACCAGAATGAGTTGCTAAGAATGCAACAGTTACATTCGTATAAAGAGTGCCATACCTAAATGAAAAGAATAAATATAGTATTGATAACACAGAAAAACAAATTGCAAAAGTAAACCTGTCTTCCAAATTTGGGGATAGGCTTTGTTGAAACCACTGAGTGTTTTTGAAGTCTTGAAGAAAAGTGCAGAGTAATTCAAAATAATCGTCACCTTTACCTACAATAATAGAACATAACTGGGTTTTATTGGAGTTAACGATCATACATACAAAGTTCTCTTTTTTCAGAACACGTTTCTATGTAATTAATTAGGCGTTTGATGGAATTGGGATCATCTCCTTGGTCTTTGAAATACAACCTGAAAAAAAACTAAAATTAAAACTGGGTGCATTGAAACAAAAACCTTTAAAAATAGCAAAGGCCTTTTTATACCAATGAGGATGAACAGCCCAGTGGTGTGTCTTCAAATTGTCCAAATAGGCACTAATGTTGTTACATGTGGTGTTTTTGTAGTGAACACGTAAAAGACCATATTTCTCAGGGACAGCTATGACTAAACTGTACGGTTGCAAAGGTGTGTAAAAGTAAAGTCTCCCTCCAAAAAATATACGTCTCTATAACATCATCAGAATAATTATTTATTATTTCTATGTGTATAGCAAATATATACCATATGATCCATGTGTGTCACAACTGTTAATTTATAACTCCCATTTTTTTGCATAACGATATTTTCTCTTAATTCTATGATCTTTTTGTCAAAATTCCTGTCGCTTTTGGTGTAAAGGGAGAATTCTACTTCCGTCAGATCAACTCTGTTAAATGTCGGCTTCAATATATTCTTAAACTAGAAAATTAAGAAGAAATATAATAATAAGATTTTATGTAATTTTTGTATGTCGTTTTAAAACTGATTATGTTGTGCTAAAATAATACCTTTGGTCTATGATCTGGGTGCATCAGAACGTAACCATTATTAGTTACTATAGACGCATAACCATTTACTCCTAACTGTAAAATTGTCTTCGTAAAAATTTAATATTAACGAACTTTGATTTGCTATACCAAATACTCCTTCGTTAGTTTCTTTAGGTAAGTCGTAGGTACATCGACAGCTACTACACCAAGCAATGTTATCTAGAATGAATATGTGTAAATATAATATGATAATATAGTATGATAACATCAGAAATGAAAAATAATACTCCTAACTCTTTACCATATTATTTCTCTTATCATAAACTGGCAAAGAAACAGTAGTCAGATATGAGTAATTCCTTGGTATTCTATACTTTTCATATGGCTAAAAACATTTTACTTAAAATATTATGGGACATGGTGGTTTATCGAAATATTTCAATACATTTTCACCACTATTGATTGCTTTCCCTACATTTACAAACGCTTCCCTTTGCTTCAAACCTTGCTCTTTGCTCCAAAGCCAATTTGTCAGACGTCTGTCTGTTAAATCGGAATACAACGGACTCCATACGGGTTGGAAGTTCGGATCTTTCTTCAAATTAATCGATCGAGACATAACGTTGATGTACTTCATAACTTTAACTCGTACTTCTTCTACATTGCTCACACTTACGTAATAACCTAAAAAAGTGCTATTATATCCGCAGTTTCTTTTTGAAAGTATCTCTTATACCCATATTATCACAAGCAATCTTTTGCATTATTTTAGCGTCCAACTCATCGTTGCCCAATTGGTACGTGAAGATCCTAACTTTACATCCAACTTCATCCGGTTCGTTTAACTTATCCAAGTAATGATGATACGTCCCGTCGTAATAATCTAAACCTTCCGTTATCACCATGATGGCTTTGTTGCATTTGGTGCCTATTATGTCGCGTTTACCATGCAGTTGTAGAAGCTCAAAAGCTTTCTTGAAGCCCAGGTGCAACTTACCTGGAAACTGGGCTTTGTAATTAGGAATGCTTTCCCTGATCAATCTTAGATTTTCCTCGTTTGCCTAAAAATGAATTGAAGAAACAATGAATTCACTATCTGTAAATTCAAACATTCAAACATCTGTGCAGAACATTATATAACCTGTACTAATGTGTCGTTAAAACAATGGACAAGTGGGGCTGTGGAATTGTTGAAAGTGTAAACGTTGACGCAATCGTTATCGGAAAGCGTATCCAGTATATCGCGTAAAATATTGTTAGCAATAACCCGTCGTTCCCCACGCATCGATCCCGAACTATCCATAAGGATAACCATATCTTTTGGCGGAGTCATGCTTGCCGTATACCAGGATCTCATCCTCCAATCGAAAGACATGTCATATTCCTCTTTTGACCATTTGATACCGGGATACAGCCTCATAAAGTCGGAGGAGCTCGCAAAGTACTGACGAGTAAGGGTTTTGTCTTGCTTGTAGTTGCACCTGAATACTGAATCCAATGCTTCAGACCACTGAATATTGGGCAATGCCAAAACTTTGTCTGAAATCTGTCAAGATGCAGAAATGTTTGCATGAGTTTAAGTGGTACTTACTTCGTGCAGGCAAGTTAGTGATCGTTTTCACAACACTAAAAGTGACATTAACGTTTCCATCAAAATGGGGTTCGTAACCCAAATCCAAGGAGTGAGTGTAATTAATGGTTTTGTCGTAATACAGCACGTGCGCAGCTAGTTCTTCTGGAATAATCCGATCAGAACCGTTCGGTTTAGCTATTTCATCCAATAATGTTAATAAAGTCGAGCAATCATCGAGATCTTCGTTCTTCGTGGTTTTTCGAGGTTCTTCGGCATTTTTACTTTCTACGATTACTCCTTCTAGAGTTGCTGAGTCGTAGAATTCATACGAAGCCATTGGTGTTGTTTGCTTGTGACGGTTCAAGGATAAGTATTCAGCATAAGTTTTGATTCTCTGCAGAAGAAGCATAACAAAACGAAAAGAATGTAAATTAATTACTAATTTTATCACACTTTAACAGCAGCTTCTTTTTCACGCATCATTTCCTTGATTCCCTCAGATATTTCGCGCACCAAATCGGTCCCATTCTGTCGAACGACCACTGCATCCTTAAAACTCTAAAAGATGTCTTTCATAAGTTATCGTTAATCTGTCAGTTATTATATTTACATTTCTTGCCATATTACGTCTTGTTAAAGACTCACTTAGATCGGTTAGATGTTTGCTTATATCATTCGCCCATTGGTTAGTTCTGGAATGCAAAAAATGTGTCTTTTCTGCAACGTTTTTATTTGTACTTACTGTATTCTTATATCCCATTCTACCTCGTTCCTCAAGATTGTTTGTTGCGTCGTACACGAATTAGAAAATAATAAAAAAATAATTGAAATAAACACTATCTTATACATTTTTGGTGGACGTTATACCACTTTGGTGATACCCAATGTTTTAAACCTATCGTGTGCAAAGTAGAAAATTAGTTCACGCGATTGGAAACAAATTACCCATTAACCCACCTCAGGGTGCCACCCTAGGGTGACAAAATTAAAAAGACGATGAGATGTTTTACACTTTTACAGGTAGTATAGCTACATTTACAGCTAACACACAACGTAATATTTAAAAGCATTGCCAAAATTCAAAACATGAATATTTTGATGGTTGAATTCGAAAATTGAATAAGGTATGTAGTTTAGGGGGACTAAATGGTATTACTCGATCGATTTTTTTCGTTATATATTTTATAACTTTATAATTTTATTCTATTGATCACATCCATTTTATACTTCTCTTTTTAATTACAATAAGTTTTCTAACTTGATTAAAACCGAAATCTGATTACAATTAATCCTTAATTAATTTTTATTAAATAGCACAATATGCACTTAAAATTATGTTATCTTGTTTTGTAGCATAATTCATCATAACTTTATAATTCATCTTTAGCTTTCTTGGGATTACCTCCACAAAATTGAATGTTGTCATTCAAGTCATACTCCTAAAAAAGCCAGGAATCACTTTCTAGAATAACTCTTATTTATAACTATTTATTTTTACATGAATTTACACCAACCTTTTCTTGTATAGGAACACTTTTTATGTAAGCTCGTTTTGTGTAATTATTATGATGCTGTATATAACAAGGCAGGGCGATATTAGTAACGTTACCGTACAACTTGTAAAGCACTTCTTGTGGGTATGTTTCGTTCAGTTCTACCCGTATATTAGTTTCGCAACAGTCGACGCTTACAAAAAGGAAAACTAAGTTGGTATTCTTTATGTTTCTCGCTACGTACGGACTAGAAGAAAAACGTATTAAAAACGTGGGTAATTATAAAATGATGTCGCTGATTGCGAATATATACCAGGAACAATTTTCTTCGGTTTTTGGGAAGTGGTAATGGTCTTTGTCCTTATACCTATACAGTCTTATTTCTTTATCACACGGGGTTGGTATTGTCTTGTGTATTGCAAGATTTTCAAATCTTTTTGTGTATTCGAATTTAGATTGTCGACACTTTTTGTATCCCTGCAAAAAAGTGACTAAGCCTCAGTATCTACTGAAGCTTAGTAAATCCTCCACTTACAGATGGTGGACACAATTTCGACGAATTCAGTCTTGGAAAACAAATGCCTTGATAATCAAAAACTGTAACGTTTTCGAAAACCCCATCTTCTTCTAAACGATGCGTTAGGTCTTTGTTTATGTCCAGTATTAGCTGTCCAACTTGGCTGTTATTTCGACTGTACAAGACATAACCGTGATTGTCTAACACCAAGCACGTCCAAGATGGATGCTCTGGTAAGCTGGTCGTGTAATTTCCACACTAAAATTGGATTAAGTTCCATAAGATGGAAATTGGTATTGATTTTTGATTGGTTCACCCCTAATTTTTCAAACCATTCCTTCCAACCACGGTATATAATTTCGTAACCTACCACCGCAATAGGCACTTTTCCAATTCTGTTATTCTTTTGAAATAAAGCATTTGTTACAGTCACCAATAGCTCTGTATCGTTGAACTCCTCGATATCTAATGGTGTGGAAAAAATAAAGCTATGAGTGTCGGTGTCGTTAAAGTTTTCTTCGACGGTCCTCTTATACCACATTTCGTCTACGGTTTTATTGTGGGTCTTTGAAAAATGACTGAAAAGAAACATTTAATGACATTTTATTGGTATGTATGACTGGATTTACTTTTCATCGTCATCCATTGCAGCGATGTTTTTCCATCTGGTCAATCCAGAATGTGTGGCCAAGAATGCAACTGTTACATTGGTATAAAGGGTGCCATACCTAAAAAGAATCGACACACTGGAATAAGATGATCACCGAAAATTATTGGAATCAATAAACTTGCCTATCCTCCAAATTCAGCGCAAGGCTTTGTTTAAACCATTCAGTATTAATAAAATCTTGAAGAAAAGTACATAGCAATTCATAGTAATCGTCCTTTTTACCTAAAAGAATTAAAGGATTCAGATTTAGATTAGAGTAATTTAGTTTAGTTTAGTTTAAAAAGTTTAGATTTAAAGTGTGTTGTAAAAGCGATATTTACAAAATCCTTTGCTCTCATTAACACATTTTTCAATGTAATTCGTTAGTCTGTATGCAGAATGTGGGTCATCTCCTTGATCTCTAAAATACAGCCTGCAAAATAAAATACTAATGGGTGACCACAACTTTATTAAAATCTTTTTTATACCAATCAGGATGCACTACCCAGTAGGGTGCTTTCAAACGATCCAAATAAGTACTCATATTGCCACAGGTGGTTCTGTATTGAACTCGTAAAAGCCCGTATTTATCAGGTAGAGCTATAATTAAACTGTAAGGTTGCAAGGGTGTATAAAAGTACTCCCTCCTACCAAAAAATATACGCCTCTACAAACATCATCAGAACAATTATTTATTATTTCTTTGTATATCGTAAATATACCATATCATCCATATGGGTCATAACTGTTAATTTATCACTCCCATTTTTTTGCATAACAATTTTTTCCCTTAACTACGAAGAAAGTTATGAAAATAAAGAAAAACTTATTGAATATCATAAATAGAGTCCGGATCTCTAGGCATTAAGCTTATTATAAATATTACAACCAGATATATTTTGTATTAAAATATGTACGAATTATGCAAAAATAAGTCATTTGGCACTAATGTTTATGTGCTTTCTTTGTAATTTTTGTCCTAGACTTAATATTTTGTGCTTGTTTGCACCTTTTTTATTTTTTTAGAAGAAGATGTTTTGAAAAAAATAATGCCAAAGCAGAGAATAAAATGGCAGATTATTTTTCCGTGCCTGTATAAAGACGCCACGTTGTAAGTTATTTAAAGATTAGATCATTGTTACACTATTGTTGCTCCTAATTTTAGATTGAATGCGTAAAAAATACAATATTAAGCAACATGTGTAAACAATTTTGCATTTTGCAAAGTTGACAAATAACTAACTCTAAGCAACAAGCAATTACAGGATCCTTAATTCATGTTGTGACTAAAACGAACCACAACAATTTAATTTTGATGTATGCAAACAAATTACAAAATGATGGCCTTAAAACATAGTTATATTTTGTCGTTTTGTCGGTGTGATTTTTGATATTTCTTCAAAATTACACGGTTCAAAGTAACTTTATTAGTGTCTTTGCATCAAAAATTACTGGTATTTTATTTTTTATCCTAAAAATTTTCTTGTACCTCCAATATTTCCGGTGATATCTTTGGTTGTATCAAGAAAAAGAAAATTTTTAGATAAAACTGTATCGTGTTGCAATTTTTTGATTTTCTCTTAAATCACTCGTTTTAAGAACGTATTCTAGATGATTTCTTACAGAAAATTAACTGGTCTGTCTTTGCTTTTTTACTGAAGTTTTTTTATCTACTCTACTTTATCTTCTCTACTTTAGGAGATAAACATATCTCCTAAAGTCCTAATCAAAGTTATGAAAGATGAAAATATAAAATATATCTATAAGGTGAACGAATTTTTAAATTTCTCTCAAAATAATAGAATATAGAAGGAATTGTAAGGAACTTTCCTACATAACATCGTTTGATAATTATTTTTTACTTACAAAACTTTCCCGTCTCTTTGATTGCATTAAGTAAATCGTATTTTTTGACAAAACTGTATCTTTCTGCAGTTTCTAGTTTTTCTCTTAACTTATTGGTGCTATAAATATTTTATATGTAGCTTCTTACAGAGAATTAATATTTCTTTCTTTTCTTATAAAAGATTATTTATCCACTTCCCCTACGTCAGCAGATATCTTTAAACAAAGTTACGAAAGCAGCAAAAATTAGATGTTCACGTTGGGCAGAAAATAAAAGTGTATTTTGTCTATGTAATTTTTAAAATTTCTTCAAAATTATGTAACTCAAAATAACTTCATTAGATTCTTTATACTAAAAATTATTCGTTCTTTACTTTTTATCGTAAAAACTTTCTTGTACCTTAATATTGTGAGATAAAATTGTAAGCTGTTGTAATATCTTGTTTTTCTCTTAAATTTTTCGTTTTAAAAACATATTCTAGACGACTTCTTACAGAGAATTAATTGCTTTCTTTTTCTATTAGGAACTGTCGATGTATTTCTTCAACTTTAGCAGATATCGTCCATCAAAGTTACGAAATATGTTAATATTAGATCTAAGAAGCTTTTGCAGTTTCCAAAGCAGTTTTAAAACTTCTCTAGTTGGATTTCGATACAGTAAGCAGGATGAAAGGAACAACGATGTTTAATCTAAGATTTTCTATACTTTAGCTGACAACAATACATTTTTAAAAGGTATAATTAAGTTATGGAATTTAGGGAAGTTAGGGAATATTATTATTATTATACTGGGAATTAGTTTATGTTAGTATATTGAAAATAATTATTATCTGAATGCACAAGTGTACATTGTCACAGTTCAAGTAGGAAGAGAACTAAAAGATAAAAATATTTTCAATAAGCTGACGGTTCCGGTTATACCGGAAGTTGCCAACAGCTTTGTTAATTTAAATGGAATAACCCCGGGGTTATTTTTTTGTCTTAACCCACATGTATTT
>JAWQRJ010002997.1:0-12650 GCA_033557515.1 Diorygopyx duplodentatus | reverse complement strand
CACGGTTTGAGATATAACAATAACAGGAATAGCTATATTGATGAAACAACACAAGGAAAATTTTACACTCATCCACGATATAAACCAATTAAAAGAATGCTGTAATGATGATTTATTATCTAAGACTAAGGGATAATAAAAAGAGATGTATGTGATGTATGTGATCAGGAATTAAACACCTTGCAACGTTTTATTAGAGAGGATATGTCTTCTCAAGAGCTGCTAAATTGTATATAGCTCATCGTGAGAATAAATACAGAACATTACCTGTATCTGTAGCTTCCCAAAGGAATTTTTCAAAGCTAAAAATGATTTAAAAAATTATTTGCGAACGCCTATATCTCATGAATACCTTACTGCTGTACCTATAACATAAATGAAAAATTCTTATTGCTAGAGTAGATATTAAAGATGTAATTAAGAATTTTGTAGCGACTAAAGCTATAAGTGCAACAATATAATATTAATAATCATACTATATATTTATGTAGACATATGAATATAAATATATTATATAGTGAGGGTTGGGTTGGATTATAAAAATCAATTAGGGTTATAAAAGCGTTATAAAGTCATAAAGCAATATAACTAACTCATCTTTCATGACCAATGTAAATAAATGTCGGCAACATGTAGGTATACCCTAATCAGAAGAGATAGATACATGTATGTACATTTCGTTCTTCCTAAATAATAACTATGGCAATAAAGCCATAAATATTTATGGCTTTATTGTCTTAACTCCATACAGTGTAATGCAGTAAGTACTGCCGTTTTCTTATATCTCGAAATTGACTATAAGTTAGTTAGTCAGTTAGCGCAATGCAATAGTACATTCGTGACTATTCTAGAACTATTCTAGACCGTACCCAAAAGACGGTCACGAGTTGTGGTCATACCTAATTATTTATATGTATATATTATGCTACATAAACAGAAGACTTCTCTACTATGTTTTATTTAAGTGAATAAATCACTTACAAACATTTTTATGTTGCACCTTTTGTTTTAATGTAACTTTGTACATAAAGGAAACAAGTGATTTATTCGTTAATTTTCATCGGATAAATAAGGCTGTAGTATAGTACAGTCCGTGCTTCCTTAACAACATTTTTATAAAAAGTTGTGAAGCTTGTAATTTCTTTAAATAGTTCAATGCTGGCTGATACGGATATGCTAAGTAAAAAATGTAAAAAGTAGACTATGATTATAAAACAAACTTGAAATCTAAATGGTTCACATTACAGCAGATTTCGGCTCCAATTAGCTTGTTTGGTCATTGTTTTTATGCTGATCACTGAAATTGTTTCTGCTTCTGTATTTTTCTGGGGTTTACATGAAAACTCATGCCACAAACTGTAGTCCACCCAGTTTGTGGTGGGTTTTCTGACTTCAGCTATTGGCAATAAAAAACCCTCATAAATAGAAAGTGTCAAAGATTACCAGACCTTTTGCAGGTGGTATTCAGATCCTGACATTACCTAGGTATACCTTTTTCATTACAATTGTGTACTTTTATTATCTCTGTATTAATATTTTATACATAAAAATAATTAACATTAGTAAGATTAGTAAAAATAATATAAACAAAATTACCATTAATAATACAATTATTAAAATAATATAAACAGAATTGCAAATAAATAAAGAAAGAACAACAACTATTCGTGAAGTAATCGTCGTCACTCTCAAGACTACTGTCTTCTCTGTCAGAATCTTCATTTACATGTATAATAAACTTTTGAGCTTCCTGGGAAACATAGGAATTTTCTACCTTAATTACGTCCTTTAACAATTCCCACACAACGTGTCTTGTATTTGATTCACTTGTTTTCTATTATGTCCACCACCTTCGCATGCCTTGCAGGACAGTGGTTATTTTTGTGAGTGCTTCTTTTCCATTCACTCCAAATCAGTTCGATGGGGTTTAAGACGCAGTCGTATGGGAGAAACCACAAAACTGTGTGCCCTTCTTTATTGGCTTTTTCATCTACCACGTACTGAACAGGAATATTCTGGGCTTTTATGTTTTGTAGTAATTTTGGTTTAGTTCTCCCCTCTTCAGAAATTGTATAATTCCTGGCATAAACCTTCATATGATAAATGAAATGGGAGGAAAGGGAATAGAACTGATGTACGAAGTCATTAAAAGAGCATGGAAAGACGAAAGAATTTTAGCATATTGGGATATGGAGGTCATCTTGCCAATATTTAAGAAAGGTGACAAGAAATGTTACAGAGGAATTACATTACTTTGTAAAGCATTAAAAAAATATGCAAGGATATTAGAAATAACAATAACTATAAAAGTACTGGCTGTGATGGAATACAAATAGTACGTACATAATACGAAGTGATAAAAGACGAAAGGAAAGAACTAGTAGAGAAAATATGGAACCTAATTAAGCAAATGTTGGCAAAAAAGAAAATGCCTGAAGAATGGGCAAAATTAAAAAATATTTTACATTAATTATCGAATAATATCGAGCGCCATCTAGACGGCTTCGGTGGCGAAATTTGGACTACACTCTTTCAAAAACGTATTGATTAAATAAAATGTGTTGTGCTTTTTAAATGAAACTGGGTATATTAATGTATTTAAGAATTTCGCGTCGAATTTTTTATCGATTTTATTAACATATATTTGTCCAAAGTAAAAGGTAAAAATGGAGGGTAAAAAATGTTGAGGCAAATAAAAAATCTTTGTTTTTGGCAAAATCTGTTTTCCAAACACCTTCAACCACATTTGGGTGAAATTTTTACCGTTCTTTGCTTAGGCTATCTAATCATTAACGCAGGGTATCTAATTATGGTAGAAATTTCAGAAATGATCGGAAACTATCGGGAATTATTGCAGATTATTTGGAATTACTTGGAATTATGGCGGTATGATTTGGAAATTTAGGGAATTATTGAGAATTATACACGAATAAAAGCGAATTATTTGTGCATGATCATCCGTTTTTTTATTATGTAATTTTTTTATATGTGACATGTACAACTTTCTTACTTTTTCTGACAAAATACAAGAAAAGTGGTAAAAGAGGTTAACTGTTTTTAACTCTTTATGGAGAGAAATTGAAAAATAACAATTTTTGCTATTACCGTAACTTCATTTTCAGCCATACTAAACTTCGAGAAACTTAACTTAAAGAACTTAGATATTCGCTTATAGCTTTTCGTTTATATAATTCATTCATTAGCTACAATCTCCATTACATTATTTAGTCAATTAAACTATCGTAAATTAAACGATTAAGCTATCGCCATAGCCGCGTGCGACAATATCTGTTTCGCTGCCCGCCAATAGATCCAGCCAGTTATTTATTTACGATATAAAATGAATTTAGTGAAAGTCGAGGCATATCTCAATCGATTCCTGGCACCGGATTATTGAAATCAATTCAATTTTATTGCATGAAGATCATAAACATAACTATATCATCAAAGAGGCTCCGACATGTAACTTTGCATTATTTTTTTGATCTAGTCAGTAATTATAATAACCACTTTCGTTTTTATTCATTTTATTGTATACGGTGAGGTACTGCATTTTACTTTATTTTAATCTAATACAATTAATATTTTCCATTTTGCTTCAAAATCATCGCGCTATCTAACTAACGCGCTAACAATTTGTTTTACTTTAAATGGAAACAATTTTATTATAACAATTTTGTAATGTTATTGTTATTATAACAGTTATCTATACACAAACTTTCAATATTTTATTACAGTGGATGCCAGCTATATTGTTACTACACAATAATGTTTATCAAAATTATTATTATTATTATTATTAAAATTTATAGTAATTTTAAAGCAAAATACGATATGTATAACAATTATATCAGAAAAAGATGGACTACTGCCGACTATATACAAACATTTTTTAGTTACTGGGCAGTTTTTACCGGGAAATATAAGGCAGTGAATTATTGTTTTTATTACACGATAATAAGCGTCTATTTGATAAAGTATGTTCAATAAAAAACGACCTCTAGTAGTCCATGAAATTTTTAGCAAACCATCAATCACGGTAAAACCGCATTTGACATGTGTAAAAAAGCCATGGACTACTAGAGGTCGTTTTTTATTGAACATACTTTACTAACAGTACTTGCACATGTCTAAATAGTAGTAAATAGTCAAGAATTAATAGAAATTATTGGATGTATTGAGGAATTTCACGGAATTACAAGGATTTCCAGAAATTACTCCAGAATTAGAGGAATTATTTTGATGGGGAAGAATAGTGGAAGAATACATACTTTTACGCCAATGTTTTACCATTTAAAAAAATCCTTTATACAAATTTTCGTAAAAAGCCTACTTAATTTCATTCCCTATCAACCGTTGCGGAAAAATATTCATTTCTACAATCTACCAACTTGGTTTAGGTTATTATGTATTAATATTATGTGTTAATATATATTTATAACAAATAATAACAAATAAAAATTTACGAACAATATTATATGTGCGCAAATAAAATTTGAAAAGCAAAACAATGGCCACAAAAGGTACAGAGTGCTCCATTTAAAAACACAACATTGTATTATAGCTCTGTTATTTAACTAGAAAATGAAAAACTCGTTACGCCAATGGATTCTGCACAAAAAAATCGCTGTTAGAACCTTCCCTTTGTTTTTCGATATCTCTTATAGTTAGAGAGGTAGGACCAATTTTGAAAATGAGCGTAATCTGAAAATCACCCTCTAGCTCCGACAGCGATCACTGTCGGAGCTAGAGGGTAAGTTACTATATTATTTTCAAAGATTAGTCGTAAGTCAAAAGTATTCGAACTAAATTTTATTTCATAAAGCGAACTAGATCGCGTACCTATCCAGATGGATAGTAAATCTTACATTGGCTTCACTAAATCTATTTCCAATAATTCTTATACCCCCAGAAAATTGCTCTTTTGTTGATTTATCTGCTACAAGCATACACAAAAAGTGTAATCAGCTATCCCATATGGGCTATTCCATATGGTAACATTATCGCCATCGATACCCTATAGACACAGTACAGTTGGATCAGACGAATATTGGTTAAATAAACGCTTGTCTTATAGTAAAAAATAATATAAAGTTTCCTCAACAGAGGAACTGCGAATGTACTCGACGATATTCACAATATAATGGATATTTTTTAAATCTATACCTCCCTCTATATCACGCTAATACCACGTTATTATTTCAATTTAAATTTTCAGCTGCAGTTGGAACGTCAAATTAAATGAATCCCAGGCAAACAAAGCATATTCGATGGAATATTTCACCTTTGAAAGGGAAGCAAAGAAATATCCCATCCAATTAAAAGATCTTATTGATTTTTGTTTTGGAAATATTTACTTTATTAAAAGTACGCAGCGCGGCATTCCCTTAGTTCTGTTATTTCTCCATACGGCTTTGTCTTTCAGCTTACTCTTTTGGAGAATGATGACGTTAATATCCACATCGTGCGCTTTATTTTCGTCAGCCCCCTCAAGTAAACTTTGCATGTTTACTTTTAATAATACAGAGAAAAATATTTACTTCGAAAATCATATTTCCATAAAATCCATATTTTGGTGCTCTTTTATCTGCCATATGCCGACGCAAAGCTTTATCCATATAATGGTTTTCCATTCAAGCAAAAACAAACTATTTTTTACTGCGAGTAATACGATAAGTATAGAAAGTACTGCGATAAGTACATATATAGAGCGCTGGAAAAGTTTTATAATAAACCTCCCCAATGTTTCACGCGAACGTGATACCCTCACAGAGAAAAATAGTATTTCCAACTAATGAAAAAAATAATACAAGTTGACGCTGCTGATGCATATGTTACCGGTGAGAGGTGAACACTTTTAACGTTTTTGGAAACACCAATAAATCAATACAACGCACTGGATATATTTATACTACGAATACAATTAGGATAACTATTGAAAATTGACAATGATGGTGGTTTCAATGGTCACGTATACATTCCTAGTGTGGTGGCCCAGAACATCACTTAAGGATTGCAAAGACACCACTAAGCGTTGTCGCTTAGCACATCTTGGCATAACGGCATGGAAATCCTTCTGGATCTTCCACCACTACATCTGGTAGTAAAGGTAAGGGACTTAACTGGGTCCAACTGGAAGAAAACCCACAAGAACATCCCAGGCAATAAAAAAGCAGATGTCCTTACTGAACAGAGATGACATCAGCAATTCATTGGACCAGAACCGACACACTTCATTTCATTTAAGAGGAAGAGCCGGGACAGGAAACGGCAAAGACCTTCTTGGGCTGAAACTGACCTTAGGTCAGTTAAAAACAGCTCAACCAAGAAGAATTCTGGACTTTTTTTAAAGAACAGAACTTCTGTAGGTGAGCATGATAGCTAGAGAGTAGAATTGGCCAGCCAGCCGCAGTTGGACCTCTTTTTAGAACCACCTCTCAGTACGATAACTATTGAAGAGAACCAAGTTCTAATTCAAGAGAAAAGCTATCCTCAAAACTTATTTCTTGTTTACTTGTATTTTTAGCAGTTGAAAGTTGAGAATTTCTCTCAATAGTCACAATTATTGTTAAAATTGTTTATAATAGTTGTGACATAGAAAGAAAACTCTACTAACAAAATTGTAAAGATTTACTAAATCCAATATCAAAACTATATTCTATCTGTGGTAGCATTTATATTGCACAACGTAAACAGTGGAACTATAAACACCAAATTGTAATCAACTTCATTAGTCTAGATAAAATATTTTACGTCATATTTTACAAAACGAAGACGAAATGTGTATAGAACTCAATGTACAATGAGGTGTCGTGATAACATATTGTAAAGGTCTTTCAATTGCCTATTCAAGAGTAGCCCAAGTTTTCAATTCTACTAATCTATTACGAAGTTTACTAATTTAGATTCGGGTTCAGAAGTGCGTCGTGTATTTTACTTCGCCTGAGTATTTTAAGAAATTTTTGCGAAAGAAACTGCCTGACTATGACGAGAAAGAAATTTAGAAAGATCAATCAAAAATCAATTTTTTGAGTTTTGGAATAGCAAAAAAAATGACATTAGGGAAAATACTCGTAATAAAACAATTAACAATTAATTTCTTCGTTAGGTATTCGCAACTAGCGCTGATTTGGGAAAATTAAAGTGTTTCTTAAAACATGCAAAATTGTATGTAAGTATGGTTACAGAGAAAATAGTGTACCCATCTAATTATTTTTTTCGTTTTCATCTTTATTTGAAGACACCTCGCTTATCAGAACACAATAAATTAAAACAAATAAAAAATTAGTACCAGGACTTATGTCGGCCTAAAAATTTTTTCCTCTACTGGTAAACAATAAAATCACAGTCTGACAATGTAAATAATCTTTTTTTGCGATGATTGTTACCAGTTCATTTTCAAAAGCCGTACAATGTATTATCTAGTTCCTAGCTAAATAAAATCTCTCATTTCGCGAGCTAGTAATTCCACAGTGCCCGTGGTGAATGAAACGCATAAAACTATTCACACACAAAAATTTAAAAAAAGGGGTCCATTTAAAATTAAAATAAAACCGAAAAATAATTAAATCATAATCAATCAGTAAATCATCTTAGATTAAACTGTATATTCCTGTCTACATCTCGCTGCTAAAGTTTTTAAACTGTCTTCGGTAATAGCTGGATATTTCAATTACGTAAATTCACAGTAATGTGGGGTGCTACATTCAGCTGGAAAATGTTTCTTCAAAATTCACAATGGTAAATTCATAGGACTTCTATTTTGGCTTTGGTGGCCATTTTCAGTTTTGTACTATTTACTGCTTAAAAAATTTTCTATCGTAATACGTGCTCCTAGTGTTGTAAAGGTTTATTTGTAATAAAACTGGATCAACTGCGCTGACATTTACTGAATAAATATTCTTTCTCTTTCAACTATACCATGTCAGTGTTAGCAGTCCCAACCGTCATATTTCAAGATGTATGAACGTGACACAACAAACAAATGAATATGCGAAAGTAGCGTCGCTTAGCATTGCCCCTGGTGGCTGTTTAATGTCAGCATGAGGGCCTGTGTATTTGTAGTTTAACCAGATCAGTCATAATTATGTTAAAAGCCAGAATTGTATCCCCGGTAAAGCTTTCTCGTGTTTTATGCGCACATAATAGAGGCATAGAAGTTTTCCTTATTTTGTAAAATCAACAAAGTTTTATTGCATTTTATTATTCAACGAATTATGATTTTTATATGTTAAGTTTTATAAACATATAAAACTTAACATATAAAAAATCATAATCGCGAGGATGCTGTAATTGATGATTAAATTATGTAGGCGAGTAAACAATATTTCTTACAAAAATGTTGTAAATACTATCAAAACACTTCAAAGTAATTGATAGGGTGAAAATATTGTATTCTTCTGATTAGCGAAAGTATATTTATTTCAATTTCTGTCTTACATGTTTCTTAATACTTAATACCTATGAACTAAAGTAAAATCTCTCTCTGCATATACTGCCTTAGCTACACAAAATTAACATACCCATCAGACGTATTGTTAATGCCATAAACACCCCAACACAACACCTCATTGTCAGTAAAATAATAAATAATATATTTAAAAACATCATTCAATTCAAACAGCGTCATGCTATCAATAGCAGAAAACAACTAATGAATGAAATAAGAAACCTAATATTGCCACAAGAAATTTTTATGTTCTCTTTCGACGTAACTAATCTCTCTACCAACAGACTCATCAAAATAGCAGAACATTTAATTGATACCTCTAATTTAATACAAACCCAAAAGAATGACATCTTCAATCTTCTCATACACTGTCATTTGCGTTTCTTCAAAATGCAGAGTATAAATTCCTTGTTTTATGCACGCAGAAATGTTAAATTTTGTATCATTATCAACATTTTGTTACAAGTTAATACATAAAGTACGATTAAGGCAGCACATAAATATTAAGGCTTTTAAGGCATCACAGAAAAGGTTAATCGTTATTCCAAACAACTACATCCGGAGTATCTTTTGAAACAAAAAAAAGAGCATAGGTAATAATCGCCCGCGAGATCGAAGATAGGGGGCGCAGAATTAATATCCCACTACCATTACCTATTGAAAATTATACCATCGTCTTCGACCTAATCTGCTCATGAATGAGAAGGAATACCAACACAGATCATCACATAGGTTTAAAATTGCATGCTGTGTACATGTGTACACTAATATAGTTAACTTATAAGTTTATATTTTATAGTTAACGGATTTGTTCTTCAAAATTCATTCCGTTAACGACCTACTTTTCCTCTGAGAGAAAAATATAACGTCTTAACAGGTATCGAGTTTTTACAATATTTGGATGATGTTTGGTAGAATTAAGTTACTCAAAAAGTATGAATTTCAACTTTTCTCAACTCAACGGTAACTAAATGCTGCACACTTGATAACTTAAGTTAACTATGATTAACATCCCATAGACGTAACTGAGCAGGTGCAGAAAGAATTAGTTATTCATAATTAATTTATCTTTGCATTCGGCTTTAACTTTCATTCTTTCTTAATAAAGATTTTAGTACATTTTTAACTAATCATCGAACTATTTGAAGTCGTTTTCTGAATACTACTGTTGCAGTATACACGTGTGCACGCATTTTTATACTTTATTTGCTGTTTACTGTACATGGAGTTCATAGTATTTTGAGCAACCGGAAGGAAAAAAGAAAACCAAGGTTTGGGTTACGTTGATGAAAAAGGGCTAGATGAAAAAGAGGATACCTGTGTAAAGCTTTGCATGTAGATTTAGAGATTGACAGTTTTTCTCCATTGCTGTATGATTTTTTAATTATTTTGAACAACAAAGGCACTTATTGCATATAGTCCAATAGTCCATACAAGTACCATGGGAAAAATCAGATTCGAGGGCCGCTGAAAATATGTATAAAAGAAGTATACCAATGGAACTATGGCTATTACCAATTAGGAGGATAAACCTAAAAATATTAATTTGTAGGCGAACTGCCTAAAAGATATATGGTAATGTCCCACAGTTTTATATTATTTTATTTATTTTTTATTTATTAAATAACAACAACAAACCAGACGATCACCAAAGAAATAATGCAAAGGGAGGTAAAACGAGAAAATATTTTTTAAAATGCGCTGAAAAATGCAAGAGGAAAGAATATAGCGATCTTGAATAAACTTGGTAATCTGATTCTTATGGAGATTTTTTAAAATTAATTAAAAAATTTAAAACAGTGTAACCAAATTTCATCAAGTTTGTGTTTATTTCCTTTTGTTGGGCTTTATTAGAAATTTTGGTAGTTAAGTAATACTGTACAAGAAATTTTTACCTTGTGTCGGTAGAATGCATTAAACAAAACAAAATACGCTTCGAGTGTGGATTCGAAGTGTGGAATAAAATTCGCTAACTATCGGTACAACGGATCTTTGGCAAAAATGCTCGGAAAGGTCAATATATATTTTTAAATCGTCATCTTTTGGCGTAATTTACATCCAAATTATTTTAGATCTAGATTATTTTATATCTTAACCAGCGGCGGCGCAAAAGGGAGCACTCCAAAATTTTAAAAAGCAATGGGAGACGAGTGATGTTTTAATCTAATTTTAATTGTTTTTATGAATTTTCATGACTGATAGAGTTTTAATTCTGACTTCAAACAATAGAAAAACAAAAATTTGTATTAGTAATTTGCTAAATAGAGAATTTATCAGAAATAAAACAAAAAACTTATTATCAAAATTAATGTTAGATCGCTTCTTGCGCTTGTAAGTTGAGCAGCTGGAACTACGTACTAAGCCCCACCAAATATAATCAACATCATAATAATAGCAACATCTCAGCATCCTTAATATTATTTTTCTATATTTTAGATATCCAGATGGAACCGCTTACCATATTCTTCGCTGACATCTCGCAAATTTGATTTTCGCTGACATCTCGCAAAGAAATCCAAGTGGGAATGCAAATAATGTAGCTTCATCGATATCCTACATCCAAGTCGGTAATAAGATTGAAGTAAATTTTCAACAAGTTCTTCATCGGACATCCAAGAATTCTTTTCTATTGTTTTCAGGATTTTCTTATATATATTCAGGAAATTCTTATAGTTTTCAAGATTTAGGAATTTTAATATTCGGCAAATGTCAGGTTCTGTAAATATTCCTGCCTTTATTTTGGCATCTGATATTTTCGGAAACATCGATCATATTTAGCGAAATGTAAGGGAGGCAACAAAACTTTGTTCACTTGTACAGGACCATTGTAAATTACGTTATTATGTCCTGGAATTAGCGCTCCTTTACTAATTCCATTACATTCGCGTCTAACAAAATGTTTTGCAAATGCTCTACTGTTCCAAAGACATAGGAAGAATGAATATTTTGTACACCCCAGTAAAAAAACTTCAGCATCTTAAAATCACCACATATATCCCAAGATATACCTTTCATAGTTAATTTTGTGAAGCAAGAATTTGACGTTACGGTAATTTTTTTCACACGAGGAATTCCAATTTCTTCAAAAAAACCTTCCATGTTCGAACAATAACATAAATTTTCAGGCATTTCAAAAAAGCTTGCAAGATTTGTATGGCTACTTCTATAAGTTGTTATTTCGCTGTAAGTTTCATTGTTTAAGACGGGGAGCTAAAAATTCGGCATTTGATACAGAAAGACCTAAAGCTCTGATAAAATCATCTAATTCCAAGTGAGTTAGAAAATGAGGTTCGTCTAGTCCAATCTCTCAGGTATCTTCTTCTAAATAGACTTTGTTTATTGGTGGCACAGGGACTGGGAATTCGATACTATTGGGAAATGGATGAGTCGCGGAAGAAACATTCGCATAAACAATGCTTCCTTTTTTAAAATACGAAATGTCGACCACACAAAAATATCAGTGTCGTTATGGTTAGAACGTTCCCTCCAAATTATGAGGAATTACAAAAGGCATTGCTTTCCGGACACCGCGGAACCACCCTTCTAAAATTAATCGACAACCATGGAAAGCCAAAATAAGCTTCGTACGCTTTATAAAACATGATTCCGCGCACAATTTTATGTTTTGGTTGGTTCCTCGTTATTAAATATCCATACACATAGCAAAACAGATTAGGATTCAGTTTACAAAATATTTTTGAAATACACTTCACCAAATTTACGTGTAATTTGGTGAAACACAATTTTCTATAAAACAAAAAATGTCAATCACTGACTGACATTGAAACACGCCTACTGCAGTTTAATATGACAAGTTTTATTGTTTTACTGAAAAAAATGTAATAAAGAATTTTTGTGTTACATTGTGTAATCATTAACTATTTTTATTAACTTTATAGGATTTTTAATGATTCATTAACATTCGAAGACTATAAATACACAATATTATTTAAAAAACTAATTGAAAAATATGTTGAGAAATGAGACTGAACAATGGCAGGAATTAAATTTTATAAATATTTATGTATACGTGATAAACTGAATTAATAATTATATTAAATTATTTAAAAAAAACATTTTTTTTAATTAGGAGTAGCGGAATAGAAAAATTATTTGTTGTAATAAACAAACCACGTAAAGTGGTTTAAAACAATTATAAACTTCTTCGAGTTTATAATTGTTATTTCATTCAATGTTAATT
>JAWQRJ010002996.1:0-12652 GCA_033557515.1 Diorygopyx duplodentatus | reverse complement strand
TCCGCACTGTATAAATACTTTTTAGTTTATAGGAGAGTGCGCTAGAAATAATTGAATACTTGTTCAAGAACAAAAAAAACAGAATTTGCACGTTTTTTTTATATTTCTTCTAAAATTCAAAAATTAAAAAATCGTGAATGAATTATATATTGCCGAACAACATCCTGTTACATCTTACACACGTTAAATATTAGTGTAAATAAGTATTAAATAGTAAGGACCACTAATGAAGTGTTTACCCTGGAAACTCAGGTTCGTATGAGGTTCGAGGTACTTATCTTTCTTAGGAGATATGATGAAAAATCATATTCCACACAGATTTTAATCCACATCACACATGATTGAAACAAAAGACTACACATCTGTCAATAATATTGTTAAACCATTCTCGTGTCATAAGTAAATAATGAAAATCCGAAGAAAAATAGAGAATAGATCGACAGTCATGTTTTCAAGAACGATTTGGGTTTAACGTGTGGTGCGGCATTTTGGGAAACCGTTTAATAGGTCCGTTTATTGTTAACGAAACGCTTAACTTTACAAATCTAATGTGGATCTACCAATTCAAGAGGAGACAACTATTTTCTTTCAGCAGGACGGCGTCCCGGCACATAATTCAAGAAATGTTGCTGAATATTTAGCAACAAGATGTGGAAATCGGTTGGGATTTGTCCCCACTAGACTTTTTCCTGTGGGGCCATACAAAAAAAGTGGTATACGGAATGAGTTATAGCAGTATTAATGATTTGCAACAAAGTGCCATACAAGCTTTTAACTCCGTTAGTGTTCGTCAATTAATGAATTGTAGAAAAAGTGTCGAAAACTATGTTACCAACTGTTTAGAAGTAAATGGCCGCCATATTGAACATCTTTTGTAGAAAAATTGGTTTATTGTTATCATGTTTATTTTTACCATGTTTATTGTTACTATATGTTTTGTTATCATGTTTACTTTTACCATGTTTGATGTACTACATTTAAGCAGAACTGTTTTTTCAGAAAATCATTTTTCTTTATATCTACTAAAGCACAAGAGATAATAAATACCAGATATGCAGTCTTTTGTTTTGAAAACAAAACATAGTTCTTAATCATGGATAGTGTGATGTGGGTTCAAATCTGTGTATGATCTCCTAAACTATGAAAGATTAATACCTCGAACCTTATATCGTTGGAAAAGGAAAAAATCATGTAATTTAATAATGTCAAAATCAACTATGGTTTCCATTTAAAAAAAATACAACTTTGGGTCACATGTCGAAACTGGAGCAAGGTAAAAAATATTTTTATTATCTATCCTACAGAATGTTCTGATATCTACAACTTTTTCGCTCGAAATTTTTTGTTACGATAAATAATATGGAAAATATTCACATTTAAAGAAAACGAAGAAGAAGACGATTTTCAGGGTTTTCAGGATATCTATTAGGCGATGCATTTTTTTAAAGACAAAAGAAGTTCTGAACAGCTTAGATATACACACCCACATTGTTCTATTTAACCGGGTCTGTAGCTCTTACCGTTTCCAAGATACCAATGGTGAGCATCGAATTTGAGATACCTATATATACGGAGTGTCCCGTAAAGTCACGGAAAAAGTATACTGCGGGTGTTCTTCAGGATAAACTATGGCTATTTAGTTTTAATTTAATAAGGGATAAAATTTTTACCCTGAAAACTTTTACCATAAAACCAACAGTAATTGCTCGTTTGTAACCAAACTTGCAGAAAATGTTTCATTCCTATACACCAGTCTGTGGTACTCAGAACATTATAAATAAATACAGCAAGTTGCTAATCGAATCAAAATTCTAGGAGCATGGTTTAATGTTGTTATTTCTACTCTACCCATTTTAGTAGTGATGCAGAAAACACAAAAATTTCACTACAGTATGTTCAATATTATGTCAATATTACATCGTGCATAAGATAGGAAAGTAAAAATGGAACATTTTGATATTCCACCTCCACTCCAGTTCACCTTTTTTTAATGGGATAGATAAATCAAATTTTACCAAAGAATTGTGTATACCAAAGAAATAATTTCCCGAAGTTTGATTACAAATGTGGTCATTTGTAACAAGCGCTGAGCGATTGAGAGACAGACCATGCAGAAAGGCAATTTTGTTCCACATCCTGTTTTACTTCTTCTGTTAGTTTCCAGCGCTTCGATTGACTATGACTCGATGGTTGGCTGTGTGCAGGACTATTCGCGTAACATAACCCTCTGTAATTTCATTAATTCTTGGTAAATCCAAATAATAATAAAAACAATTCTACAGTAGAAGCCTGGTTATCCGAAGTAATGTGGGTCAAAGTAGTTTCGTATAATTGAAAATTCGACTAATGCGGAGTTTTTGGGAAAATAATAATACACTGAATTGAATTGCCAGAGGTGGTTAAATGTTATTTAAAAAATAACAGTAAACTACTGTACATTTTAGTAACTTATTAGAGACATGAAAGTATCAAAATGAACTTATTCTACATTATGGCATTAAATAGTAGAAAATATTAAAAATCAATGAGGTGGAATTTTATTATTCCACCTCAACCCCATTTCACCCTTTGTCGTAAGGGGTAAAAGCATTTTCTCCAAGTTTGGTTACAAATGACCAAGTACTTTGCACATATTGGACATAGTTTGGCCTAAATTTTGGAACAAAAATTTGAACGACACGGTTTAATGTTTTAATTTTTGTCTCGAATATGGTACATTACCAAGGCAAGTTACAACAGACAAAAAAGTTTCCAAATGAGTTATTTTATAATGCTCGGGTATCAGTTATTTAATGATGCAGGGAATGTAAAAAATCATTGCTTAACATTACGCTGCAATGTTAAGTGTAAATTTTCCCTAAATTTAGTTGCAAATTGTTGTGGTTTTCAAGATATTGCTGATGTGATAATTATAATTCATGGGGGCGATATCGCAAAGGGGGTGCACTTTTGTATATAGAAAAATTGGACTAAGTCATCATAGATTAACCTAAAAAAACACCCAAGTGTGCCTTGTTCCCTGACTTTACGGGACACCTGAATATAAAATACCCATCCTAATTCTCCTTGACCATAATATGTACGCTTCTTTTTTTAAATTGAATTGTACATTTTTTAAAATGAATGAGCAAAGAAACCATCTAGTGCGATGCATCATTTATAGGTGAGGAATTGAAATACTGCGTCACGCCTGAGGCCCGTATTCATGAATCGTTCTCAAGACTGTACTCGTGCTTGAGAACAAGTTAGCTTGTTCTTAAACACGGGAATAGCCTTGAGAACGATTTATGAATGTGGGCTATTTTACTTGAGGCCTGTGCCGAAGAAACGAGCTCGCTAGGCTAATTTCTGTAGCCAACTTGTTCTCAAGCACGAGTTAGTCTTGAGAACAATTTATGAATATGGACCTGAGAGTGCGTATTGTTGTTGTTACGTCATATTCAAAGGCTTAACCTAATTTTAACTTGTTTTCAGGCTTCTGCCTGTAGTTTATGGGAATTGCAAAGCACTTATTTTCCACGAAAAACTATTGATTTTTTCTGTGAAAATATATGTGCCCTGCATTGGCATTTCTTCCCCTGTCACTACAGTACGGCTAGATAGGCAAGATAGATACGACAGGATAGCTGTTTGCTATCTCTGAAAAATGTGTTCTAAAAAAGGGTACATGATTTGCTTGTAAAATATTAGAAGTAACCATTTTTTAACGACTGTAGGTTTTCGCGGGCTGTGATATTTTCGTAATCCCGACTTTTCTGGGAACCATTCCATTGAGTTTTAAAAGTGCGTGCATACCTTTATCTATATTTAAATTAAGACATAAATACGCCTTAAGAATCCGCGGCCTGAGAAAATGTCATTCCAGGTTCACACGTTAGGAACGTGGAATGAATGGTGAATATTATGTGAAAATTACGCCCCCTATATGTTTTTCTATACAACATTGATACCTGATTTGCTTTTTGACCAGGCTCACCGCTCATCTAATCTTCTACTATTAAACGCGCTAATCTTGTATTCTTTGTTTATTTATTTGTCCACAGGCTGTTTTCTTTAAAACCAGACAATGTCGGTGATATTTGCAGGATTTAGAGATCAAAGGACGGGGAATCCATTGGGATAGGTTAAATTTAAGTTAACTCAATTTAAACATATAAAATTAGAATTTTTGCTAATTATTGCTAGGTTGCGAATATAGGGAGCCATCGTGTGGTCAAATCGTATGGTTCCGAGTTGGTAGAATGAAGCTACCTCGGTCTGTTAGAATTACCTTTAACCACCCGGTGGCACTGCCAAAACGGGCGAGCTCGGTCAGGGGTTGAAAACATTTTTTTTGTACCCCAACCGTATTCTATCTGCTGAATTACTGCCTGCTTCAAGTATTCCGCCTTTAAAATTGCTACAAATAGTTTATTGCAGACAGAATATCTGTAATAAACTGTTTTACTAGTTTACTTTCAAACCTGTGAATGATAAAACTAGAATGTCGGCTTGCTTTCTATTTTCATCTTTTTGAAAGCAACCTACAAAGTCGTATGATGGAATATCTATATCATAAATATTTATATGCAAACGATATTTTATAATGCAACAATTAAAAGCCCATCTACGTTTCACTAAGTGGCGTTATTTATATTTAAATTCGGAATTATTTATCTTTACGACGTAATGTTTGTGGTGCAGGTAATTACTTCTTACACTTAATCCGGCGCGGTCTTCCAACTCATTAACGAGCGAGATAGAATAGTTTTAGCGCAGAAGCGGCTAAACGTGAGTCTAGAACGGGACGCAGACCAGGCTCTCGCCAGTCTGGACGTCCGCCCGAGCATTTAAAATCGGAAAGGAATCCTCCTCCTGTGACGAGGTGAATGTAATCTAGAATCAGAATTTATGCAAATAAAGACGACGCGCTCATCCGATACAATTTACTCGCCGTCTCGCTCGTCCGCGTTACCGTTCGTCCATTTAAAACCGTTCTGAGTATGGAGGGATCGTGGCAAGGTGTTTATTACTTTCAAATTTATGTCTCTATATCTCTACACGTTTCCTCTATTCTGTCCATTCACTCTTACAAGCTTCAGCATTTATCTTTCGCATCCTTTGGCAATGTTTGCCGAGGGCATATGAAGACCAGAATAAATTTTCAACTCTCCCATAGACATTTCAATAACTAAGAATTTCCTTTTTTTTCATAAATATTATTTTTTATTTTTGTTTGTTTTGTTATAGGGAGAAGACGATCACGGAGGACGTCACCACACAATTCTCCGCCACCCTGGCCGACTACCTTAGTTTTAGTTCTAGCTTCTATGTCGTTATTTAGTATAGTCGGTAAGTACTTTTTCCATATTTTATTTTTATGCGTCCTTTAAATTAATATTTACAGTAAATTGCGTTAATTGCATTCGGTCTCGTAACAAAGCAAAGTGATCTAAAGGACTTAATAAACTGAACTTTACTAAGATTAAGCATTTCATGAAATACTCGACAAACTAGAAGACTGGATTACTCTACTCCTATTTTAGGATGTAAATATATAAATATACCAAAGAATTTTTTTCAAGGAAAAAAAATGTCTTCGAGACCGGAGTTGTGTAACAAGTATCCGGCTACAGATGTGATCATTTCAAGGAACAAAATTTTCAAGGAGACGGGGATCCCGAGTGGTCCAGTGTTTAGAACATCCGCCCGGATAGCGGCAGACACGGGTTCGAGTCCCGTCTCGGAGATGCTTTTTTCCTTGAAAAAAATTCTTTGGTATATTTCATGAAATACCCTATTTTCAACACGCAGTCAAAATGGATGGATCACAATAGGTTTCTGAAAAACAATAATAAACCAAGAAATACTGGAGCATGCACTAAAATAACGCATACGTCAGATAGAGATTCTAACTTTTTGTCCCAACCTTAGTCGTTTTTTGTACACATATCTCCACCTGGGTTCTGCGACACTGTTTTTTTAGCAAGATTTTATGTAATGGTATGTTGCAATACAGCTGTTGCCTCAACTGTTTCAACAATCCTTTGACAGTTTCAACAATCCTTTCCTTCGGATAGGAACAGAAGGACTCTGTACAGGATTATACACGTACCATAACCCTCTGTAATTTCATTAATTCTTGGTAATTCCAAATAATAATAAAAACAATGCTACAGTAAAAGCCGGGTTATCCGAAGTAATGTGGATCCAAGTAGTTTCGTGTAATTGAAAATTCGGGATTTTGGGAAAATAATGCACAACCCTGTTTTTGCAGGAATGTCCCACCAACGTTTTATAAGCAAAAAATCAGTTGCTGTAGTATTTTTTTTCTGTTGTTCTACGTAAATTAAGGCTTTTTGTAGAGCTTATAATCTATCTGAGCGAGAAATTTTCGTACATGAGTGTTTAATGGCTTCCAGCTGAACGTCGTCAACATCCAAATTTACTTTATTATCATTATTGCGACTACTAACTATTTTAATAAGGTCTTTATCTGTCAATTGGTCGTTCAAATAAATCATCACTTAATAGCCATTCGTCGACATCTTCACAACCTGATATTTTTAAGTCCGTGTAAACTTTCATTACTATTTTCAATGTCTGTATCAGCCTGTATCTTCAATTATTTTTGACTAAGACAAAATCTGCAAAAGTCTAGTAGAGTTTTTTAATAGATTCCAAGCTTCTGCTGCCCAACACACAACATCCTGTAACACTTAGCAAATTACGCCTGTAATTTGGTGTAAACTTTCCAACATTTACTATTATATCTCCATTTTTGAGCTGATCATCACTTGAGTGAAACGGTACATTGTCCAATAGCAGAATATCCTTTCTAGGGAGCCGTCTTTTTCTCAAAGTATAAAATTTTAATTACTCCCATATTAGGACGTAAATATATTAATATAACAAAGAAAAATTTTCAAGGAAAAAGACGCATCCGAGATGGGGCTCGAACCCGTGTCTTTCGCTTCCCGGGCGACTGTGCTAACCACTATACTACCCGGGGCGTTTAATTTCTTGAAATTATTTGTTCCTAATTCCGGCACTGTTTTCTAATTATAGAAAACAGGTGTGTGTAACACCTACCGGATTTAGGAACAAATAATTTCAAGAAATTAGACGTTCCGCGTAGTACAGTGGTTAGTACAGTCGCCCGGAAAGCGAAAGACACGGGTTCGAGTCCCGTCTCGGATGCGTCTTTTTTCCTTGAATTTTTTTTTTCTATAACATGTTTCTAAATATTGTTATATTTTTTTCAAAGCTTTAAGGACAAACTTAAAAAAACAATTTTCAATCATGATCGCATCCATCCAGGCTCTTTTGAGTTCTAACTCGTAAAACTGTAGGTTGAACGTGCTTAAAAGCTTGCAGATTTGCCAATACAAACGGAAATTTGTGAGTACCTGAGGAATTAGTGTATGCAAGAGAAGCAGGAGCAGCAGATTCTTGTCTTGAAGGCGAAGTTTTTGATGGCAACATTTTATAATTTCATGAATTATTTTGTAGAAGTTTCTCTTACATTCTGCAACAGCAGATTCATCGACGGATAACTTTAACGTTTAATTGACGTATTCCGGTAACTCTGCACTTAAACTTATTCCCTTTGGAAAATATTCAACGGTTTGGTACAAATGGAAAAATTCAACGATAATTCAACGAGGCATAAGGCATCGTCACTTTTTCTCGCTTTTTCATTGTTTTTCGCCTAGCTTTAGGCAATGTAATAACACTAAAAAATGGCACTTGTCACCTTTATATAAACGTTTAATCGCTTCAGGTTTCTGTTCTAGGGTAATCACAATGCGTTTACGCTTAATTCGGGTACGTTCCGTGTTGGAATACTTCTGTTAACTGATTCAACTAACAAAATGCAACAACGTTGACGATCTCTTCAAGAAAAGTCGTTGTATTTTTAAAGTTTCTACTAACTAGTGCATATGTACGTATTTACTACTATTTCGGATAACAGGAAGTTTTTTGTTTTATTATTTCGGTTAAATCGTAGATCTTATTATTGAGTATTCTTACGGATGAAGCGGAGCATGAATGGCGCATCATGATGCGGATAACCCGGCTTCTACTGTATATTGTTTTTATATCGTTTATGTATTCCGTGTTATTCCGTCAGTAGGATTTTATTGTGCACACTGACGGAATAACCGTCAGTTTGCATAATAAAATCCGATGTCTATTTGACGATGATTACCTTGTGTTTCCGATATGTGAAAACAGGTTTGCGTAAACGCTCACCGGCATTATAGGTGTAAATATTCAAGGAGGGAAATTTCGGGAAAAAAGAGGCGGGGAAGGTCCCGAATAGCTCAATGGTCAGAGCGTCCGCCCGGCAAGCGGGAGACACGGCTTCGAATCCCGTCTTGGCGACGCTTTTTTCCTTGACAAAATTCTTTAGTGGTCTACTTATTTACTTCCAATTTGAAGTAAAACATTCTTCTGTATTTCTGAATTAATTTATGGTGTTGAATGGAACTCAATTGAAACTCGTAATCAGCTATGGGCAAAAATTAAAGTTGCCTGTATTTAGCAATAATCATGAAATTTATGGAAGAATTAGACGATCTATGCTCAAAAGAATAAATTTCTGTATTGAAACAAATGGTCGTCCACTATTGTAAAATTTTGATCTTATTAAATTTCGTCAATTTTGTTTATTCTGTTAAATATAAAATGTTTTGTATAAAATTAATAATCAGTTGAAATAACTATCATCTGATGAAGTTTACAAATTTCAGATTGTTGATTTGTCATGCTACCATTAAATCATATCATCTATTGCCAGTTAAATACATTGTGCTTATGTATATTTATGAACAGGAAAACCATATAAATATACTTGTATGTATATGCATATCCATGTATCAGTTATTCATAGCGTTGAAAATAATTCAATACCTTCTTTTTTTTATTATTCTTTTGTTCTTAAATTTATTAGGTATTCATGGTAATTGGGCATTCTCGGAATTCTCACCGTACGTCCCTTTACGAAATTCCTGGAATCTAAAAAAATGCTGTTTGTTAATAACATTTAGATGGTTTCTCACTCGTAAGTCCAGGCCAGATGTCCCTTTTCTGTACAATCATTAATTAAGAATGTATCGTATTATATCTGCATAACCGTGTGCGTCTTCTAAGTAAAGTATTAAACTTTTAAGTAAATTTAAAATTATTTTTACATATTTTGGCACTTCATAGTGTTTGACTTGACTTGTATAAATGTGTATATCTGTTTATTGTGCAATTTTTTAATGCTACGCTAAGGGGAAATATAGTAACATAAAAACAAACTTAAAGCGTACTTTAAATTTTACTATCTGCACTCCAACTACTGTATTTCAACTTCATTTTAAGTGATGTAATAAGACTTCTACAGTCTAAAGCATTTCAGATGTTTTAGGCCACGAAATGGTTCAAAGTTTTATCTTTACACGTCTGGCCATTAAATTAACGCAATGGGGTTCGTCCGCTTTATTTTTATTTCCACTTTTTCTCGTGCCGTTCTGGTGGGTGTCCTCAGATCTTCAGCCGTCGACGTGGCGTTAACCGACTCGTGAGGTGTTATTTTTGACGACAATGATGCGCGTCTGAAATCACATCCGTTCGCCGGCCGCTATAATTATGGCCATAGTCTGAATTTCCGACAAGGCGATTAGACACTCAGGAAAAAGTTTTCCAGAAAAATAAAAATCTTCCCGCCCGTATTTATAGTCCGCGGGCACCACAAAAATAGATGCAAATAGCTCCCGCGGTGCCAGCCGTGTCACTAATTCACTTATGAATACAATGACGCCGTATTAGCTGGAATTCAGTAATCCGTTTTATTACTAAAATTTAAATATTTATGATTATTGCTACCGGTTATGCTAATCGAACTTGCAGAATAGACATAGCAGTCGCGTCATGCGTTATATTAAACGATACAACACACCACTCTATAAGGTTGCTTTAGAATTCTGCTTGAAACGGAAATTATCGACGCAGACACATTATTACAGTTTTCAATTGAAAACCGGAAAATCTATTAAATATTCAGGGGCGCATTGGGTTCCTATCCATAACAAGTTATATCTGTCTTCTTTGTCTGCGTTGTTATAAATAAAATTATTTGCGTATATCAGAAACGTACCAAATTGCACGTACTGATCACGTAGAATATATATTTTATGCCATTACTCCTATTCTGAAAGTATGAGAAGAAAAAACATTCCGCTGAAACTCGAACGAGTATCGATCTGGTTACAGACCGCAAGTGGATAATCTCGGGAATCCGTTCGACGACAAATCATAGCAGCCTTCAGCGGAATGCGACTTGAATGGGAAAACGAAGACGGGGGGCGCGGGGAGCATAATCGCGTTACGTTACGCGTCGGTCGGGGACCGACGAGAGGGCGCCGGCGGCGTCTCGGCGGTGGGCCGCGCCGCGACGCCCCGGCGGCCGGGCGAGCAGCGCCGTTTTTATTAATGAACCCGTCCTATCGGAAATGCATAAATAGCACTCGGATACTGTTGTAGACGGCGCTCCTCGTTCGTCGGCGTTGGACCGCGGCCAAGAGCAGCGCCCGCGCCGCCAACGGCATCCCAGTGATTAGCAGTCGCCAGACACAATAAGTAACGTACGTTTATCACGCACGTTCCGTTCCACAGAGGGGACCCGAAAGCGTCGCGCGGCCGTCCTTACGGGCGGCGCTTCTTAATCTGCCCAGGGCGAAAGTCGCCGCGCTATGCGACGCGCTTGCTTGATGCGCATTTTTCCGGTAACGTTCTAATTATGAAATCTATTTTTGAAATTTCATAGGCGAGCTTTTAGAATAAAAGACAGTATGGCATGAGCCAATTTAATTGAGATCTTTTGATGGTGCTTCTGTTTTTTGTTTGCCCTACGTACAATTTATTAAATTAGAAGCATATAGTTGAGGGACATATTGGAAAATGACAGGAATAAAAATAAAACTAAAAATTAATAAAGTATTTTACCGTCAAGGTTATGTAAACAAATTAAAAATACATCTGCAGCATATTATTTTAAAAAACGTAGAAAAAACTCGTAGGAGAGCATCAAGAAAACGTTATAGGTGTGGCGTTGTAATTGGACGACTATTAAAGATTAGGATAATTTGGGAAAACCATGGGGTTCTGTTTTAGTGCGCGACATGACACATTTGTAGGTGAAGCTAATTGTAGGTGGCGCTGAATTGACCTTGTTTGAATTTGAATATATTATTGGTTTATAATGTTTAAAAACAATTGACGGTTATTTATTTCTGTAAACTCATTTGGTATTCTATCGGGGTATAGATGTTTATATCTACTATCGCCGTCAAAAGTATTGACCGCTGGCTTTGGAATCAAATAGAATAAAAATCGGAAATTAAAATAAAAAATACCTGAATATAGGGAATTTAGTTCTTAATCACATACTAAAAATTTGTTTTTTTTTATTACGCCATTGAAGAGCTATGTCAGGATTTTACATTGTGTTAGATACTGCACGGAATACGCTTGTAGCCTTGTGAGAGAGAAGCACGATTGTTAAAACAACGCTCTGTATGAAGCGGCATTTCCGTAGGCAAAATAAACCTCTTGCAGTTTACAGTTTCGAGAAGGCTACAATACATGTTACAATTTTATTTTGTATTATTATTTATTTATATTATTATGTGGTTCCAGATATGTTATTATTGTTTGCGGTTGTTTTGTAGAATACAAAATAACAATATAAATCAGCCTATAAATTGTGCAAATGGCAGTGTTAACCACGAAATGAATTGCAGTAATAATGTCGCGCGACTGCTCCAGAGAGATAAAAGTAAGAAATTATTTTCAAGAAAAAAAAATATTGGTAAAAACAATATTAATATTAACCAGGTAGTTAAAAGAACATCTGCATGCCTGCAGATTAGCGAAAGTACAATAAAACGTGTATTTGCGGAGATACATGGCACTGATACAGTAAGTTCTGCTACAAGGAATCATCATACGTAAAATTTTAGTTTATTTGGAACGAAAATTTTGGACAATTGCTGAACTTCGTCAAAGGCTAAAACGCGATGTTGATGATTTACCGGAATTCTCGGAAAGTGCATTGCTGCGTTGGATAAGACAACTTCATTTTTCCAAGAAAAAATTGGATAACAAACCAATGTTAATGAAACAGCAGACTACAGCAGCAAAAAGAACATCCTTTTACAGTCTCTGAAACGATATCGTGAAACTGGATGGAAGATATATTATACAGATGAAACATGGTGCGGCGCCAATCATCCAAAAAAAATTGGATGGGTAGAACGTATCCAGAATCCAGAAACCCGAGTAAATTTTGATCACTACCGAGGTGGTGTTCAAGAGGTGAATGGATATAGAGGAGGAATTAAACGTCCATCAGGTGCAGGACAGCGTGTTATCATTCTGCATATTGGAAATGAGGTTTTTTTGATAAAATGTTTCGTTGGAAAAAAAGGTAGTGCAGATTATCACAACGAAATGAACAAGGAACACTTCGAAGAATGGTTTAGATTTGTACTATGTGTAATACCAGATAAATCGGTCATTGTCATCGATCAAGCGCCGTATCATACAATGTTAAATCCCCATTTTCGAAATCCTACGACTGCATGGACTAAAGCTCGCAGTATTGAATGGCTAAGCATAGGAG